>CAUYUJ010020532.1:128990-155110 GCA_963575745.1 Prorocentrum cordatum | reverse complement strand
GCACGCACAGGCGCACGCACACGCACACGCACACGCGCACACGCGCACACGCGCACGCGCACGCACAGGCACACGCTCACACGCGCACGCACACACGCACACGCACACGCACACGCACACGCGCACGCACACGCACACGCTCACGCGCACGCACAGGCATACGCGCACACGCGCACGCGCACGCACACGCACACGCACACGCACACGCACACGCACACACGCTCACACGCACGCACACGCGCACGCACACGCACACGCACACGCACACGCACACGCACACGCACACGCACACGCACACGCGCACGCACACACGCACACGCGCACGCGCACGCACACGCACACGCACACGCACACGCACACACACACTCACGCTTACACTCACGCTCACATTCACATCCACATTCGCATTCATATTCAAAAAACGCACACGCACACGCACACGCACACATGCGTTCAGCCTGCGCGGCCCTACTCCCCCTCCCTTGCCCTCGTCGCTCACGGAGGGGAGGCGGAAAAGAGAGAGAGAGAGAGAGCAGAGGACGAGCGGAGGAGGAGGAGGAGGAGGAGAAGGAGGAGGAGGGAAAGAAGGGGGGGAAGAAGGAGGAGGAGGAGGAGGAGGAGGAGGAGGAGGAGGAGGAGGAGGAGGAGTTGGAGGGGGGTCGCGGATTGAGGATTTGATTTGTTTTTTTCGTTATGTTATTGAACTTATGCAGGCTTCTGGAGGCCGCCGCGATGCCCTGTGTAGATCCAGAGGCCTCCGGATGCACCCGCACACCTTCCGCGGCGCCCCCATGGCGGCGGGCTCGGCGAGGGTTCTGTCCATTTCTGGGCTCCCTCCTGCGGGCCCCCCCCCGCGCCGCGCCGTAGAACTCAAAGGAGGAAAAGGTACCCACACCGTGACGCTCGCCTCGCTTTCGCCTTGTTGGGCCTCCTGGGAGGCCCTCGTCGCCACCGCTGGTTTCGCTTCGAACTCTGGCCAGAACGCACTCCAGGATCGGGTGCCTCGTGGTTTCCCCGGCAGAACCGCGCGGACCTCCAAACCAGTGGTGTTGTTGTGCAGTTCCTTGTTGTTCTTCTGCTCCGGGACATGTGCTTCCTTCGCGCGAGCTCTCGCTTCCCAGCGGTGCCCCCCCCCCCCCGAGCCGAGCGGAGGCCGCCGAGGAGGAGCCGGAGGAGGAGCTCGACCTGGGCGCCGCGGCCGAGTGCAGCGAGCTCCCGCCGGAGGATGCCGAGGACGAGGAGCTCGTCCACGTGGGGGGGCCCAGACACCCTACGCTCGAGGAGCAACCTGGCATTCAGTGGAGACCCATGCCAAGAAACACCCTGCTTGCCTCCAGAGCGCCCTGGGGTTCTTGGGTTTCGCCGGTTTTGCGATGGAAAGCGT
Source organism: Prorocentrum cordatum (assembly GCA_963575745.1). Classification (NCBI taxonomy): domain Eukaryota; class Dinophyceae; order Prorocentrales; family Prorocentraceae; genus Prorocentrum; species Prorocentrum cordatum. The sequence continues at coordinate 153,726 of CAUYUJ010020532.1, read as the reverse complement.
GACGTTCCCACACCAAGATTCAATGGGCGTCCTGGGGTCTCAGGGTTGGGTTTCTTGTGGAAGGTTTCTTGTGGTCGGGCCCCCACCGTAAGCATGTACTTTTGGATGGCCGCGCTCATTTCTTGGATCGGCGCTGGGTCCCCCTCCCGAAGCGCGACAGGGGCGGCACCAGAGGCGCCGCCAGGGGGCTTCAGCGCCGATCCACGAAAGCCGCGCGGACCTACGAAAGTGCATGTTTATGTCAACTTCTGTCCCTCTGGTACGGACGATAACCAAACGTCTGATGTTTGGGTTCTTTGTGTGTGTGTTCTTTGTATGTTGGCGTTGTTTGGTTTATCTATTTCGACCCCTAGGGGTTGTTTTTGGGCCCGAGGGGAAGGGGTCCAGACCTCCTGGGCGGTTGATGAAATCCCGGGCCGCTCGAACGAGGATCGAGCAATTAGATGGGGTCAGATGATCGTGCCGCATCGCCGATGCATCGAGGATGCGGCTCGATTCCGAATCCGATGTTCTCCATCCCGACGTCGTTGATGTATCTGCGATTCAGCGCGATCCTCCGACCACATCTGCTCCGACCTTGTTTGGGTCTCGTCCACAAGCTGCACTGTTGGATGTCCTGAGCTCCATCGAACAAGAAACACCTGCATAGACGATAAGCGCGGATTTCTTGGATCGTCACTGGACCCCCATGGCTCCGCCTTTTCTACCTTCCCTGGCGCGCTCCTCGCGCCAGGAAGAGTGTCCAGCGCCGATCGGAAAACCCCAACGCGGGCCACCGATGGTTTATGTCTGCGTATATCACGGCACCCGGCCCCTGTCAGCCGAAGAATTAGGTGACCAACAAAAGGTCGTTGAGCGAAAACGTGCCCGCAGTTGTGACCGAACACGTAGCGTGACCGAAACAGTGACCGAATGTGAGGGAGTCGTTTTGAAATTCGGAACACACATATTTCGGGTCGCACTAAGGCGCATTCGGGCGTCAGTTTCGGGCACCTTCGTGCAGATGTTCGGGCACGTGTTCGGTCACGACGCCTCCCTGATAGAGACGAGGCTATGTGACGCACAGTGGAGGCCCATGCCAAGAAACGCCCGGCTTGCCTCCAGAGTGCCTTGGGTGTCTTGGGTTTCGGTGGTTCTGCCATGGAGAGCGTGACGCCCCCGCACCCCAGAACTTGGGTTTCTTGTGGAAGGTTTCTTTTGGTCGAGCCCCCACTGTTGGTGTGTCTTCTCGGGCGCACTCGGGCGCCCGTGTCGGGCACACTCGGGCAGTTGTTCTGGCACAGGTTCGGTCCCGACGCCACCCTGATGGAGACGAGACCATGTCGATGGGCGAATGTTCCACCACTACTACCATGCGTAGGACGGAGAAGAAGGGAGGATGAGGAGGTCCTCCTCCTCCCACTCCTCCCCCTCCTCCTCCTCCTCCTCCTCCCTCCTCCTCCTCCTCCTCCCCCTCCTCCTCCTCCCCCTCCTCCTCCTCCTCCTCCTCCTCCTCCTCCTCCTCCTCCTCCTCCTCCTCCTCCTCCTCCTCCTCCTCCTCCTCCCCCTCCTCCTCCTCCTCCTCCTCCTCCTCCTCCTCCTCACTCTCCTACCCATGGTTGTGGTGGTGGCAAAGTGGGCCCAGCATGTGTGACGCAGGTGTGTCGTCTGTCTTCCGGCCCGTCTCGATCTTCTGCCTCTCTCCGCCCTTTTGGATCGAGCCGGGACCTCGCCCAGCGCCGCTGCCTCTCAGGCGCGCGGCGGAGCTCCTGATTGCGCTGCCTCTGAAGGTGCCCTCTTCCTCTCCGTGGAGGAGGAGGAGGAGGAGGAGGAGCAAGAGTCCTCGACCCTCCTCGAGGAGGATCGAGGAGGAGGAGGAGGAGGATGAGGAGAAGCAAGATCCCTCGATCCTCCTCGGGGAGGATCTTGGAGACGGGCCAGCGCTCCTATTCAGCCACGCTAAGGGAATGGAGGGGGGGCGAGGGGTAGGGGGGAAGGCCTTTAGAGGCATCCCTGCTTCCTAGCAGGCGCTGGCCTTCTCTATAGATTTCGATGCAAGGCCCGCGCCTTCTAAGGAGCAGCTTCCTTCTAGGAAGCGTTCCCCCCTCCCCCCTGCCCCCTCTCTGCGCGCCGCCAGCCTAATCCCTCCTCCTCGATTCTCCTCCAGGACCATGGGCGGGCAAACGGTGCGGCCAGTAACGGCATGGTGCGATGCGTCACTGTAGGCAAGGGTGGTGTGTATGTGTTTTGTTTATGCTTGAGTTTGCGACCACGTACGCAACCTGCCCTTGCGGGTCATAATACCGACGCTGGGATAGTTACCGGACACCCCCGATTCGCCTTCTGGGGTCGGGTCCACATGTGGTTGTTTGGTGTGTGTGTGTGTGTCTGTGAATCTGTTTCTGGCGTTTTAGGGTGAGCCTCTCTGCGCAGCCAGCGTCTGCATCGGCAAGAACCACACTCCAGCTCACACTATTATCTGGCCACCGCGTTTGCCTGGCCCTTGGAGGGGGCGGATCGTGGAGGAGGATCGAGGATCAAGGTTCTTGGCCGTCTTGGGACGCTCTTTGAGCGCTCGAAGATCTCCAGAGACTTCTGGACACAGATAGGGAGACGGAGGAGGAGGAGGAGGAGGAGGAGGAGGAGGAGGAGGAGGAGGAGGAGGAGGAGGAGCCTCCTCCTCATCCTGCTCCCAGTCCGTGATCTTCGAGGAGAAGGGGGCGTGGTTGCATCCAAGGGCGTCCTCGGATGACACTTGGCGGAGTCCAAAGCCAGAAGAGAAAGCGGGGAGGAGGAGGAGGAGGAGGAGGAGGAGGAGGAGGAGGAGGGTTAGAGGCGGCAGGACAGAGAGGGAGGGCCGAGGATGGATTTTTCATACTTGAAGTTTGTTCGCAGTAGTTCGTCCTCCTTCTGCCTCCGGCTGAATATCCTACAAGATTTTTCTCAAATTGACACCCTGGACAGATGCGAGGGCCTTGAGTGGAGGAGGAGCAGGATGACGACAAGTAGGATCCTCCTTCGCTCTCCTCGATCATCCTTTTCCTCCCGTCCCAGTTGCTCATCGAGGAACAGGATCGACGAAGAGGAGGAGGATCGAGGACCGAGGTGTGTGAACGATTCTGGCCGTGTTTGGGTCATGCGGGTAGGAGGATGCCGATGAGGAGTTTTTCAGGAGCTACTCATCTCCACGTCCACACACCCTCTTCTACCGCCTTGCTGCTCTTCTCTCTCCCCTAACCCTGTCTGGAAGAGGCTCCGCCCTCTCCGCGTATTGTTTGTACCTTCGGAATTGGACACCCGTAGTTTGTCCTATGCATGTGTTGTTTGTACTTCGACTGTTTCCGTTTTCAACATGGCATTCCCGTTGCAGCGCGGGCCTCATCTTTGATCCGCGTTTTGTTCCCGTCGTTCAGAATGGCGCTCTCGCCCCAAAGTGGGCCGCTTCTCTTGATCCGAGTCGTTCATCGTTGTCGCCACCATTCTTTCCCCTCCTTCGCCTTCCCCTTGTCCTCCTGCTCCCCCCGCTGCTTCCACTCCAGTTCCCGCTGCTGCTGTTCGTCCTGGTTCTCCTCGTTCCTCAGCCTCCCTCGTTTCCTTCTGCTCAGCTGCTCCTCGTTTCCCTGGGCCTCCTGCTCCTCCCGCTTTTTTCACTCCACTTCTTGCTGCTGCTGTTCATCATCGTCCTCCTTCGTCATTATCCTTTTTCCTCCTGCTCATCCGACACCTCCTTCTCCTCCTCCTCCTCCTCCTCCTCCTCCTCCTCCTATGTGAGCCTAGTTTCAGGTCGGCTGCGACACGCGCCCTCGGATGGAGACACCATCAGCGCAGTGGGAAGGGATGGCAGAGAGGAGTAGGATATCATAGACGGCGCGAGCGCACCGAGCTTGTCGTATTCTCTCTGTCGTCCACCCTGCCTTACCTCGCATCTCCATTCCCCTTTCCGTCCTCCCTCAACCAAACCCCCCTTTTGTTCACCTCCGAAATCCACTCCTGCTCCACCGCCAGAGTCCCAGTTCCATTTCAAAATCCCGTGTAGACCTTCCCCCCTCCCTCCCCTCCCTCCTCCCCTCCCCCCTTCCTTCTCCTTCTCTTCCCTCTTCTCCTCCTCACCCTAGACGACGGCAAACGCGATGGCAAGGTTGGCGCTGATGTTGACGGCGACGACGACCACGCCACAAACCACAACGACCACGACGACGTCGACTTCGACATCCACGTCGACGTGGACGCCGACGCCGCGCCGCCGCCGCAGCCGCCGAGCACGACGGCGACGACGACGACGACGACGACGGACGACCGACGACCGACGACCGACGACCGACGACCGACGACCGACGACGACCGACGAACGACGAACGACGATGGCCCGCCGCCGGCAAACGACGGCCGAGCGTCGACCGTCGTCGACGGACGACGGACGGCGGCAGGCGGAAGACGGTTGCGGCAGACCCCCCGGCGAGGACGCGTTTGCGGCCTGGGCTGGTTCTGGCGCCGAGGGCGCCGCCAGCCCCGCGGAGGTGGCGGTCCTCGAGGCAGGGCGGCCCCCCGGGGTAGGGGGGGCGAGAAGGGCAGGGAGGGCCGCGGGCCGCAGGAGGAGCAAGACCTCGCCTCCTCCGCCTCCTCCTCCTCCTCCTTCTCCTCCTGCCCCTCCCCCTCCTCCCCCTCCGCCCACTCCTCCTCCCCATCCTCATCATCCCCACCTCCTCCTCATCGTCCCCTCCTCCCCCTCCTCCTCCTCCTCCGCCTCCTCCTCCTTTTCCTCCTTTTCCTCCTTTTCCTCCTCCCCCCCTCCTCCACTCCCTCCTTCTCCTCCTCCTCCTAATTCTCCACTCCTCCTCCTCCTCCTCCTCCTCCTCCTCCTCCTCCTCCTGCTCCTCCTCCTCCTCCTCCTCCTCCTCCTCCTCCTCCTCATCATCATCATCATCATCATCATCATCATCATCATCATCTCCTCCGTTTCCTCCGTTTCCTCCGCCCCCCCCTCCCCCCCTCCTCCCCCTCCCTCCTCCTCCTCCTCCTCCTCCTCCTCCTCCTCCTCCTCCTCCTCCTCATCATCATCATCATCATCATCATCATCATCATCCTTCTCCAGCCTCCGAGGCCCGAGGTCGCACTTTTCAGGAGGCACGCCAGACCCCCCCTCAGTTTCGTGAACGGGGGCACATGCGGAGGCCCTTCTCTCGCCTTGCCTGGCGGGGCCTGCTGCTTCAACCTCATGGCGTTCTTTCGTATCTGTGGCTTCAACTCTCTCCATGCAGCACGGGGGAGATTAGAAGACATCATGGAGGAGACGAGGAACTTTGATTTGGTTTTGCTGGGGGGTACAACATCGTACTCACTCGGGCCACCCAGTTTGGACTACGCGGTGTGCAGGGCGCTGGGTAGTGGAAGCACCCACCTCCACAGCACAGCATGCCAATGGATCTTGTGGTTGTGCGATCGGTCTGGGTCCAACCGTGGGGCAGGGGAGCATAGTTCAGACATGGCCGTCACCTCCGACGGCGCCTGGGCGTGCCTTGGGAGTACGTGTAAAATACAGAGCTGTGGATGTGTGTGCGATTGTGGTGTATTACCCTCCCCAACCTCAGAAACGCGCTCAGCGACCCAATTATTTCAAGACGGTGGACATTCTCACAACTTGGCCAGCGAACGTGTTATCCGAACTACCAGTCCGGTGCTTGCCTATAGTGTACAGCGACTTGAACGATGGTTTGGGCCTTTATCAAGATGGCAAGGTATGGTCACCCGTGCCACACCGGTGGTGGGGACTTCGAGCCGAGAGAGATTGTCGAGAGGAGCGGGGTCACGCGTGTGTCAATTCATGGCGACACACCTTATGATGGCAGCGAACACCTTCCGCGGGGATGTGCCAGAACCGACTTTCTTTGGGTTGACGGGGAGTTCTCGGATAGACTACGTACTTAATACCACAGGGATGCAGTAACCATATCCGTGTGTGTAGACCTCGCGACCGTTTGGGGGCCAGGTTGCAGGCCCTCGGGGGCTGCCCCCCCTAAGGACCACCCACCTCTTGCATGTGTGCTACGATGCGACAAACATGGTAGACGCCAGGATGCAATGCAGACAGACAAGGGGGAAAGGTGGGACCAGGACGGGATGATGCAGGCGGTGCGGGAGGGCAAGGATCGAGATTTGTTTTCAGAGCAGGTCAATAGGGAGCTCGAGCGAAATACCCACGTACCTTGGCTTAGGGACCAGGCCTCGGCGGATAAGATTTTCGAACATCTGGAGGGCGCCTTGGTTCGGGCAGGGCAGGCACGGTTCGGTGCAGGTGCCGATCGTGCGACTCGATGCCGGGAGGCCTTCCGACGCCGTCGCGAGTTCTTGGCTCACCGGGCGGACCTTCGGGGGGACAAGGCGGGCGCTTCCGAGTGGGAGGTGGCCGCCTTCGATTCTGAACTCAAGCAGCTATCCCACGAGCTTTTCCTGGTCAGACGGGCTCACAGACGAGCGCAGCGAGCAACTCTTCTGCAAGAGGCCAGGGAGCGGTGGACGGGCGGGTATGTCTCTGAGGGGGTGTGATTAGCCAGGCGTGCGGCTCAGTGTCGATATGGAGCCAGGAAGCGAGACAGACGCCTGGTCAGAGGCATGTTCCCCACCCGGGCCGAATGGCTCGCGGTATGGTCGCTCTCGGGACCTGAAGGAGGGATGCAAGCGCAGGAAATCACGTGGGAGGAGTGGAGGAGTAACAGGGAGGATGCGGGGGGCGGTTACAGACTTACGGGGTCGGAGGAGGTGAAGGAGGCGGCGAAGGAGGACCTCAAGGCGATCCGACGATACGTGCGACGAGCGCCGAAGCGACGTGCCGTGCCTGCTGGAACGGCCCCGCTGGAGTTGTGGCAACAGCTATTGTGGCCAGACTATCGTATGCGTCAGCGCAGGGGCGTGGGCAACACTGGAAAAATGCCGACTACACCGCTCTTTTGGCTCTTGCTTTGTATCGGCCTGCAAAAGATCAGGGAGTACAGTAAGATCCCTCTGTACTGGGATCGGTCGAGGGGGGTCGGGCTACACAAATCACTGCTGCGGGGGCCGCGGGGCAAGAGGGTAATCCATGTGCTTCCGACGTTGGGCTAAGCTTATTTTGCCACCAAGCTTCGGGCCGATGCGACGATGCAGGACCATGGGTTCATCAGGGAAGGGAGGAGGGAGAACGCCATCCTGACAGCTCAGGTTACTAGCTGGCGCCTTCGGCGCCTCGGCCGCACACACTGCATGTCTTTGAAAGACCTCAGCAATGCAGTTTCGAGGAGTTCTCTGTGGACGGAGCTCGATGCGACGGTTTCATTTTGCGCGTCCTCAGGGGATGTCGACCTGTGCCGACAACGCTATCGCAATGCGATCATCGAGTTGGAGGCCAATGGTTGCCCGTTCGGTGTCCGCCCTCAGTGTGGAGATGTGATGGGGGCCCCTTTTTACAGTGCAGGGGTTCCTGGGGACTTTTGGACGGGCCACGACGTCTTGGGGACACCACGTTTTTATAACCGACCGTTCGGCCCAGGTGTGGATATCGAGCTGGCAGCAGTTATCCGTGGACTTGAGCCTAATAAAGTATGCCGACGACCTTAACAAGCTAGTGGTCGTGGATATGGGTAGCACGTTCTCTGATTTCCTGCTTGGATGAGACGCTCGACGAGCATCTAGGCTTTACGGCTAAGGTCAAAATGCGGATAGGCAAGAGCTGCTTTTCTATTTCGCCAATCGGTCACGGCCTGCACAAATGGTCTTGCGGGGGCGGGGTCAGCAGGGGACATCGCCGATGCGAGGGAAGGCCAGGGAGTGCGCGCGATACTTGGGGCCCCACATCAATATGTCGGCAACGGGGCACCACGAGATGCCGAGAAGATGTGAAGCGGCCCGGCAGGCCTCCTTTCGACTGGGCGGGATCTGGCCCCTGGGGCTGCCGTGCAAATGGCGCCGAGCGCTCCTCCAGGGCCTGGCGGGCAATGCGCTTCTGAGCGGCTTGGAGCCGTTTGTGCTGACGGAGTCGGACTACAACCGTCTCGACGGGCGCCTGGCGGCCTTGTGTAGGACAGCTATGTTGGGGGAGGCTTGCGTTGACGCGCCGTCTGGTCACAATGCCAGCATGCCCACGTCCCAGGTCTTGCGGCACTGGCGTTTTGTCTGGGAGTCGGGTGGACCTCCGAATTCGGAGGTTTAAGTGGTATCAAGCTTGAGCTCGCAAACCCTCGGCCCGTGCTCAGCCCTTATGTGCGCTCTTTGGGGTATTCGGGGGGGGGGGGGGGGGGGCGATTCGGCCGAACCGCAGCTACGACGGGGTGCGCCGACGGGAGTGCCCTCTCCGTGGCCCGTGGCTACGACAGATGGAGTCAGATCTGCGCGCGGCGGCCCCCATCGTGGACTCTCGCAGCCTCGACGAGATCCTTGGGGACTTCACGGTTCTCTCGGACTCGCAGCGGGCTTCAGAATTCACGGTTTTGGATTTTGGGAGTTTGCGTGCGGCCGAATTCGCGGCTCGGATACCGCCCCTTGAGCACCGAAATGGGCTTCTGGAAACTGGAGGGGGGAAACTCAGTACAAAACTGTCGTTTTGCACGGAATTCCCCCCCCCTGCGTTGTGGACCGACACCGACGCCGACGGGGCTGGAGGTTGGGATTGCGGCTGTGACGACGACGACGACGACGACTTGGTCTGCGGACGAGGGGGGGGACTTTCAGTACGTTGCGCAGACGGCTGGCGGAGGGATCTGTGGGGCACGGCTCACGACCCAAACGTCCCTCCTCAAACATATGGCCCAAGCACACCACCTCCACAACCTCGCTCATGTGCTGACCCGGACTAACATTTGCATCGGGTGTCGACAGGTGTTTAAGACTCGAATCACGGCTGCTCGCCATTTGGACGGCTCAATCAGGAGAGGACGGTGCGACAAGGGGGCTCCTGGGGCCACGCCGAGGAGTAACGAGGTCCTGAAAGACCCGCGGTCACTAAAGTGTCCAGTCTGTCACCACGAGGCGGGGGGCCTCCCCGAGCTTTGTAGCCATCTCCGCGGCCATCGTCCGACCGTCCTGAAGTCAGTGCCCATCCAGTGTTCTGGCAGAGAGTTCGGCGAGGATGCCGCTGGCGATGCCTTCGTGGCCCAGCCCAGCGACCCAGCCAGGCGCCGTCGCCGGCGGCGCCGACGGAACCGCGCCATCTTCGAAGCACCAGCGCACGGGACACAGGGAGGACAGCAAGGACGAGCTCACGAAGCTGCTCCACGCTATCGGTCGCTTGGTGCTCGCGCATGCTCGCGCCGCGGCAGATCTACAGGCAGTGGTGTGCGTCAAGTTCATGCCCCCCCCTGTCGCGGGGGCCCCCAGCGGCCATGCAGGCGGCGGGCAAGAAGGACGAGGAGGGCAGCAAGACCATGCCGGCAACGCGACGCAGGACCAGTACAAGGCACGCGGCCCGCCCCAATTCCACGTGTTTCTGGCAGCTTTTCCAGTACGCGGCGGAGCGCGGGGCGGCGGAAGGCAAACAGGACGAGAAGACCAACGCGCTCGAGGCTCAGCAGGCGTGGGAGTCCAATGTCCCGTCGGTCGAGATGAGCGTGCTGGCGGAGGCGGTCCTCTAGTTCTGGCTCAAGGTGCTGCGCGCGGAGGAGGAGTTGCAGGGGCAGCAGTGCCTCGATCGTCCGCCCGCGCATCCTGAAAGTGATCTCGTTCGAGGGCGGAATCGCATTCCATGGCTCGGCCCCGCGTTGCCCTCTGGAGAGGGACATCGCCAAGGCTATGAACCAGGCGAAGTAGCTCAGCCCGCCCTGCGCTTGCGAGAAGGAGGTCGCGATCGGAGGCGGGGACAATTTTTTAGCAGTTCGGTTCCCTTAGAAGAGTTGGAGGCTCGAGGTAGCATCATTTCGGAGATGACGGCGAAGGCTCGCTCGGGCTCCCGGGACACTCACAGCTATGAGGATGCTAGTCTGCCCGTCCGTCCGCCAATCCATTTACCTGGCCACGGCCGAGGCTCTCAAGGCAGACGTGGGGGTCGCGGGCGCCGTGGAGGGAGAGGCGCACCTAGTGCCTGTGTGGGCGCCTCCCGTAGGGTCGCTTGCCCCAGAGGGGGTGTTCGCGGGCTTGTGCCCTGATGGGGAGTGCAGGCGAGGCACGATAACTTGTTCATTATTTCCTCCGCGTTGGGATGCAAGGTCCCGTTTCAGAATCCAGTTCGGTTTAGTGGCGCGTGAGTGGCAGGAGCATGGTGGATTCCCCGAGGTTCGCTCGCTCGCTCCTCCTTCTCCTCCCCTTTCCGCCTCCTCCTCCTCCTTTTCCTCCTCCTCCTCCTTCCCCATCCATTCTTTTCCCTTACACATAACTCCGCCCGAGGCGCGTCGGCAGGGCGGGAGCTAGGCGGTGTGCTTCAGACGCCCCCACAATGCATGATTTTCACATTGAGAGATTGGAACCGCTGTTCGGTTGGAGGGCAGGCCGTTTTCAAGAATTGGCTCTCGCCGTACCGGTCTGCTTGATTTGGTGGTTTTCAAATGTTGGATCTCGCCTCAGTGCTGCGCTCATTCGTCGCAGAAGATTGTAAGGGCTTCACGGATGGAGGGCAGGTGGTTTTCAAAATCGGAGGTTGGGGAGTGATATCGCAGAGGAATGGAGACGACCAGCCGGGAAATCGTTTCGTTCGTGTCGTGCGTGCGGGTGAGGCGAAGCTGCGTGGGCGCGCGACAGGAATGAACCCGCCGTTGCAAGGGCGAAATCAAGACAAATGATTATCCCCCGTCCGTCCGTCCGACGGACCCTAGCGGTGTCCCGCGGTGTCCCGTGGTGTCCCGTGGTGTCCGCCGTTGCTAGGGCGAAGTCAAGACAAATGACTCTCCCCCGTCCGTCCGTCCGTCCGTCATTCCGGCGGTGGCCCGTGGTGTCCTGCGGTGTCCCGTGGTGTCCCGTTTGTCCCGTGGTGTCCGCTGTTGCTAGGGCGAAGTCAAGACAAATGATTATTCCCCGTCCGTCCGTCCGTCCGGCGGTGGCTCCCGATGTCCTGCGGTGTCCCGTGGTCCGTGGTGTCCCGTGGTGTCCCGGGGTGTCCAGTGTCCCGTGGTGTCCCGTGGTGTTCCGTGGTGTCCCGTTGAGTGAGATCGATAGTTAGATCGATATTGCGATCGATACTGAGATCGATGTGGTGCCCCGAGGTGTCGCGTGGTGTCTCAAAAAGTGAGATCGATAGTGAGTTCGATACTGAGATCGACAGGTGTCCCGTGGTGTCCCGTCGTGTCCCGTTGAGTGAGATCGATTGGGAGATCGATAGTGAGATCGATGTGGTGTGGTGTCCCGATGTGTCCCGTGGTGTGCCGTGGTGTCCTATGGTGTCCCGTTGAGTGAGTTCGGTAGTGAGATCGATAGTGAGTTCGGTAGAGGGATCGTGTGGTGTCCCGCTGTGTCCCGTGGTGTCCCGTGGTGGCCCGTGGTGTACCGTGGTGTCCCGTTGAGTGAGATCGATCGTGAGATCGATATTGAGATCGACAAGTGTCCCGTGGTGTCCCGTGGTGTCCTGTTGAGTGAGATCGATGGTGAGATCGATGTTGAGATCGATAATGAGATCGATGTCAAGTCCCGTGGTGTCCCGTGGTGTCCCAAAAGGTGAAATCGATAATGAGATCGATAGTGAGATCGACAGGTGTCCCGTGGTGTACTTTGGTGTTCCGCTGAGTGAGATCGATAGTGAGATCGATATTGAGATCGATACTGAGATCGATGTGAAGCCTCGAGCTGTCCTGTGGTTTCCCGTGGTGTCCCAAAAAGTGAGATCGATACTGAGATCGGCAGGTATCCCGTGGTGTCCCGTGGTGTCCAGTTGAGTGGGATCGATAGTGGGATCGATTGAGTCAGATGTTGGTTTCCCCCCTCTCCACCCCCCACAACCTCCTTATCACCCGAAGGGTGGTCGTATAGGTACGCCTTTCGTTTTAGCGCCGCGTGCACTCGCTTAGAACATTGCATGACGTTCGTGGATGGAGGGTGTTGATTTCAGTATATGTGTGTGTGTGTGTGTGTGTCTCGCCATAGTGCCGCGCACAGTTGTTTTTAGAGCTTGCAGCAGTTTCAAGGCGTCTTATGGCTCGCGCTCTAGAATTTGTGTGCTCGGCAAGATCTTGGACAGTCAGGGGCAGCATTTACGTTGATTCGCGGTGTTGCAGTCCAAGGAAAGATGCTTTGGCACGGTTCAGGATCGTCGGGACGCAACAGTAACGTTGATTCGCGGCGTTGAAGTCCAAGGACAGGTGTATTAGCACGGTTCAGATTTTCAGATCATCATTTTCCAACAGGGCACCTCCCTCAGTGAACATGGATTCTTGTAGAGACCCATCAAGAAGGATGTCGGAAGGAGGGGTTATTGCGATATCGTTGATGGATGTGGGGTTTATAATGGTCTTCCTCCTGTTACTCCTCCTCGTCGTCTCTTTCTCCTCGGCCTGCTCCCCCCATCCCTTTCTTTCACCTCTCCCTCCATTCCTACTCCACCTCCATCTCATCCATCTTCATCCGTCCTCGCGTGTATCATCCCCCGCTGGCGCGGGCGCGGCCTTCCTCCTCTTCCTCCTCTCCCTCCTCGCCTCTTCCTCCTTCTCCTTTCATTATTTGCTCCTCGTCCTCTCCTCTTCACCTCTCCTCCTCCTCGTCTCTCCCTCTCCTCCGCCTCCTTCTCCTCCTCCTCCTCCTTCTCCTCCTTCTCCTCCTCCTCCTCCTCCTCCTCCTCCTCCTATGTCTGTGCTCGGTGTTGGTTGATCCTGCCAGCTGCCCGCCGCGCAGGTGGCCGACTCCGAGCCCGAGGGCGCGGCGGCGGGCGAGGCACCCGCGGACGGCGGGCTGCTCTTCGACGAGGGCGCGCCCGAAGGCGCGCGGGCTCGCGCCGTCCCCCTGCCTCGCGGGAGGCGCGGCCACCCCGACCCCCCACGAGTGACCCCCAAGTGCTTCAAGCTGAGACACCGACCCCCAAGGGCCTTGTCCTCCTCCTCCTCCTCCTCCCTTTCCGTTCCCCTCTTCCTCCCCCTCCTCCTCCTTCTTCTCCTCCTCCTCCTCCTCCTCCTCCTCCCTACCCGTCCCCCCTCCTCCTCCTCCTCCTCCTCCTCCTCCTCTTCCTCCTCCTCCTCCTCCTCCTCCTCCTCCCTCCTCCTCCTCCTCCTCCTGTGTAGACACCATCGAACGCCTGCGAACACCACGTTCGAGGCCTCCTAGATGGGGTTCGAGCAGATGGGGTCGGAGGATCGCGCCGCATCGCCGATGCATCGGCGATGCGGTTCGATGCGGAGTCCGACCTTCTCCACGCCGACGTCTCGGACGCATAGCCGACTTCGCCGGTGCATCGCCGGTGCATCGGCGATGCATCGCTGGTGCATTGCCGTTGTATCGGCGCTGTGGCGCGGTCCTCCGACCCCATCAACTCCGACCCCATCTAGGAGGACTCTATCTCGGCGGCGAGCCCAGCGGGGAAGTCAGAGTGGGCGGGCCTGATCAAATGGGTAGGAAGGCCTCCGGCCTTCTGAGAAGTGTTGTCCCCCGATTAGGCTTGCCTCAGGGACTCTTACTTGGTTGAAGGTCACCTCGCCTGGAGTTCCCCCGCTGCAGGGTGGGACTTTGAGGTGATTTTCGTCGAGGCCAAGAAGCAAAGTATCTAGGCTCCAGTTTTCCTAGAGGAGAAGCGGAGACCACCGCCACCGAGAACCCATCCGAGAACCCATGGGGAGGACCCCTGGGCGGGGGGGGCACGCCTGCGCGTCACCAGATACCGGACGGCGCTCACGCGTGTCACCTCCCAGGGGTGGGTCCCCCGATGGGTCCCTGTTTCTCCCTTGAGGCTTTTGCCTGTTTGTGGAGTCCTTCTGGGCCTCTGTGCGGCTTCTCGTCGCCAGGGCCCGATTCTCCTCGGCGTTCCGGCCAGGACGCACACCGTGAGAGGTCGAGGGGCGCATGTCTTTTCTGGGCCGCCATGGAGAAAAGGCGTGCTTCCAGGGCCCCGTGTTCGGGCTCCCCCTCCTCGCCGCTTGCCCTCGTCTGCGCACCTCTCCCTCGCCGTTCTCCGACCGCCTCGTGGCGAGGAGGAGGCCGAGGACCTTGCCGCTTTTCTTGTGCACATCGCCCTCCCCCTGATCAAACTCCTCTGGCCTGCTCGCCACGACTCGTCGACGACGCTGCCCTTGCCGTTTCGAATGGCTGCTTCCTGCGGTTCGTCTTCTGGCCGCCCAGTGCAGGCCCCGGGCCTTCAATTCCGAGGATGAGGATTCTCGGACGCAGGCCTCTGTCTAGTCGGCCTCCGCTTCGCTGCCCGCTTCTCAGGCAGGCCCTGGATGAAGACAAGCCGCTCCAGGGCATCCCGGAACGCTCTCAAAGCCTTTTCTGGAGCCTTCCGGAACGGCCGTTGCGCCCGATATCCACCCTCTGGGACCCTCCACGTATGACAGGCTTTCTATCCGTTTCGAGCCGGATGTACCTTCGTGCCCGCGTCTTATCTTGCTCGTCCTCATCGTCATGTTCCTCGTCCGCTCTGGCGGCGTCTTGGCGGCGGCGGCTCCTGGCTTCTGCCTGGGCTCTCCAGCGGCCTCTCCGGGCCCCGCTCGCCGCCGCCGCTGCCGCTGCCGCGGTCGGCGCCGTCGGCGACCCCGCTGCGGGCGGCACTGCCTGCCGCGACGGCGGCGGCAGCGGCCGCGGCTGCCGGCCACGACGGCGGCCGCTGCGGCAGCGGTGGCGGCGACCGCGGGCCGCGGCGCCGCTGCGCCAGGCGAGGCGGAGCCCTCGGTGCCCGCCGCTGGGCAGCGGGCGGAGCGGCTGCGCGCGCTGCTGGCGGGCGGCGCCTGCGAGCGGCTCGGGCGCGCAGCCCCTGCGGCCGCCGCCGGCAACCGCCGCGTCGTCGCGGTCGCCGCCGCTGACGCTGGCAACGTTCCCATTCGATGGCAGATCATGGGAGTTTGATCTATCCTTCTACGTCCGGCTTTAGCGTCGACTGTGGTAGAATAGTGGGCGGGAGTCGATGGTCATAGCGCGGGTTTAGCGTCGGTTCGCGTCGATTTGGCGTCGATTAGCGTCGATTCGCAAGAGCAGACAAGATGGTATGGGAGGCTCCTATGAGTTGCCACCGAATTCCCAGACCTCGAAGAAAAACAACAATTGGACAAATGTTGGCTTTCGACGGTCCGCGCGAACGTCTTCGATCTGCGCTGGGGCCCCCCTGGCGGCGACTTTGGCGCCGACATTGGCGCGCAGAGTGCGCCAGGGAGGGGGGTCCAGCGCAAATCCAAGAACTCCGTGCGGACTCCGAATAGTTCCGAGACGTTGAACAATCCAATGCGGAGGCTTTTCGCCGTGTTCGGGGCCCTCGCAGGACCTCGTGTCCGTCAAAGAGCGACTCAAGGTGCAACGCCGGCCATGGTGAAGGGTGTTTTTGAATTCAAAACTTGGTTTTTGAATTCCAAGAACTTGTTTTTCAATTCAAAACGAATTGTTAAAATTCGAGAACCAGACTTCGGGCGACTCCAGATTGGAAAGAACAGCACGTCGGACCTCTGGAAGATGCCGGTGTCGTTGCTCGCCCGGGAGAGCCCCGCCGCCACTCACCACCCACCAAACCACCGCAACCCAACCCGAAGGCGTCAATTTGCCCTCCATTTCCAGTGGGGGTGGGGTCGGGGGAACATTGAAAGAACACATTCAAGCAGTGGCGAAGCGTCCCGGCTCGCCTGTAGCCCCACCAAACAATGTTCTAAGATTTTCTGTGGTTCCCACGAAATGTTCTTAGAACATTTCTGGCTGGGACTGAATTGTTTGAACACATCGGGTTTAGGTTCTAAGAACATTGTTTTTGTTATTAGAACAGCTTTGGGTTCTAAGATCATTTCGTGGTATGACTATAGGAATGCCGGGACGGTCGGTCCCTGCTCAACACATGGAACCCGTACCCCCCCCAGTCCGAAATGCGGGTCAAATTCGTGTCTTTGGGTTGGGTTGGGTTGGTTTGTCAGGTAGTCAGCCCACGGCTGGACTCTCCCCGACTGGTCAGGGCGCACCCTTGAAGAGGTCACTGGAGTGGCGGGATCGACATTCCTTGAGATCCGATGTCGTGACTTTTTCAATACGGGGTTCCCGGAAGTCTCGACCCATTCCCCAGCACCGGTTTTTCATCCTGGGCCGTTTTTTGACGGCCCCGAGGCCGGGTAAGGGCCACTGGAGGCCGAGAGTTGAGAGAAACTTCCGTCTTGTTTTGTTCCAGTGTGTTGGATCTCTGGGTTGTCTGTTCCCCCAGATGCCGCCGCCGCCGCCGCCGCCGCCGCGGCGCCCGCGAGCGGCCCGGGCGGCGCCCGAGGCCGTCGGGAGGCCGCCGTCGGGAGGTCGCCGACGCTGGCCCCCCGAGAGGGCCCTGGCGCCCTGGCGGGTCTGTCGGCCACGCGCCAGAGGGGGGCGGGGGGAGGGGCGAGGGCTTCTTTGAAGCACCCCTGTGTCGGGCGATCGCAAACATGGATTCAGGGGCGTGGATTAGCGACGGGCCCCGTTTCCATGGGAAATCGCTGATTGCCGCCGCCGAGCGAGGCGCCACCAGCCGAATTTTGGGGAGGGCACCTCTCCCGATACATGGATTTGGCGACCGCGCGCCAAGTCCATGGATCGGGGGTGGGGGTGGTGGGAGGGGGGCTCGCCTAGGGCTGCCAAACAGTGTTCTGAGAACCTCTTGTGGTTCCCACGGGATGTTCTTAGAACCTTCCTGGCTGGGACTGTCTTGTTTCATCACACTGGGTTTGTGTTCTAAGAACAATACTTTGATTCTTAGAGCAGTTTGGGTTCTAAGAACATGTCGTGGTAGGCCTATGGTAATGCCGGGACGGTCGATCCTGGCTCAATTCTTAGAAGCACCCCGGCTTTTTCGAAGGCGCGGGCCTTATCTATAGATGTAGGGCCGGCGCCTGCTAAGAAGCAGCCTTCTTCGAAGAAGCCCTCCCCCTGCCTCCATTCCCTTCGTGCGCACCGCCAACCTGGCCCACGGGAGGGCGGGGACCTCGGGGAGGCGCGCCCTCCCTCCCCCGCTCCCGCCCCCCCGGGACCCCGCCCAAGGGAGGATGAGGAAGGGAGGGGAGGAGGAGGAGGAGGAGGAGGAGGAGGAGGAGGAGGAGGAGGGCCCTCCCCCGGCGGCTGCGGCGGTACGTGCAGGCAAGGGGGCGCGGTGCTCGCAGTATACGCAGCGGCGCTCGCGGCGCACCCTCGCGGCGGCGCCAGCGGCGCGGTGTTCCCTCCTGCCCCGAACCCCAGCTCGCCTGTGCTTCGAAGGCAAGGATAACATTCCTACAAATGGTCTGTATCCTTATCCTCATCCTTATCATCATCATCATCATCATCATCATCATCATCATCATCATCATCATCATCATCATCATCATCATCATCATCATCAACATCATCTTCATCTTCATCTTCATATTCATCTTCATCTTCATCTTCATCACCACCAGCATCATCACCATCATCAGCATCAGCATCAGCATCAGCATCAGCATCAGCATCGTCATCATCCGCATCATTAGCATCATCATCCTCATCAGTTTCGTCAGCTGCATCATAATCATCAACATCAGCATCAGCAGCATCATCGTCATCATCATCATCGTCATCATCATCATCATCCTCATCGTCATCATTCGCATCATTAGCATCATCCTCATCCTCCTCATTTGCGTCAGCTGCATCATAATCATCAACCTCATCATCAGCATCACCATCACCATCATCAGCATCAGCATCATCAGCATCATTATCATTATCAAAATCATGATCATGATAGTCATCATCACAGCCATCACAACCATCAACCTTCCTCATTGTCATCACCATCATCCCTGTCCACCCCGCCGTAGCACTTTTGGTTTAGGCTGTACTCGAACACTATGTTACCTACATATACACATTGAAGTTGCATTCGCCGCGTGGGCATTCCGCAGACATTTGGATATGGCGATCAAGATTTTCGTTCGGGCGACGCTAACTGTCTCCGTTGCCAGCGCCATTTCAGTTGACATTCAGACGGGGGCTTTGTGGACGATGAGTGATCTGCCGCGTGCGGTGTTGAAATCAAGTGACAATGAGGCTTCTGGTTGTGGCAAGCAGTTCCCTGGCTACTACGAGTTCCCGGGCCTCAAATGGGCAGAATCTTGGAAGAGCATCGAGACCTGGAACACCACCGCGTGCGCTCGGTCTTGCGACGAGAACAGTCACTGCATCGCTTTCACAGCACATAAGCCCAGACATGGCAGGACGTTCTGCTCTTTTCATAGGGGCCTCCAAATGGAGCCGGATCACAGAGCCATGTCCTACATGAGGTGCGTGCAGGGTTTCGATTGCGAGGACGGGTTCCAGTTCACACATGCGGGAACTTGGAAGGGCGGCATCCCGATGGAAAACCTAGAGATGGAGAGCAAGGCGGAATGCCGTTTGGCGTGCAACGACAACAGGGGTTGCGTCGGCTTCACCCATCGCATCACCAAAGAGGGAGACTCGTTCTGCACCCACTTTGAGAGCGAGGACAACAAGCGGGGTCCTTCGCGCGACATGCGCTCCAGCACGTACTCCAAGTGTGCCCAGTTCCAGGCCCCAGCCCCGGTGGACGAGCCCAGCCAGCCGACGGACCGTCTCGGCTGCACGTAATAGTGACCCTCGCTGGCTGGAGTGACCTTTTGTACGCTGCTCTCAGGGGCGCGGGGGTGCCAAACCAAGATCTCCAGCTCATTGAAAAGTTCAATGCGGAAGTCTTTCGCACTTTTTGTGGCCTCCGTTGACACTCGCCTGGCCCGGGGACCGTCAACGAGCTACTCTGGTTTGCGAGCCTGGCCCTACGGAGAAGGTCGGCGGCGACGACGGGGGCGCATAGCCCAGGGGTGGGCCTTACACGTATGTCGTTCGGGAGCCTCACCGAACGCATGGACCATCGACGCCCCTGGATACTCGGGGGTGAACAGAACCTCCAACCTGACACGTCGACGTCGATTAGTGAGTCTGTCCGTTTTCGGTTCTCGAGAGGGCGCCGCTGCCGTCATTTCCCAGGCTTGCGACCGCCAGGTTTGGTCCCGATGTCGTTTTCATTAAACCACGTTTTACTGAAGGGGGTTCTTTCCATCCCCGAGATACATGTATTGATCTCCCCTGGGCAATTCGCCCCCATCGCCGCCCCCGAGAAGAGGGTCGGGAACGCTGAGGGCCACGTGTAGAGAACAGGGGGAGGCGTCAGATCTCTGGAAGCCACAGGGTCGGTCGCAGGCGGCCGCCTGCGGCACCGCGGTCGGCATAGGCCGCGTGCCAGAGGCCACCTCCCAGTTCCCCAAGGGGGGGCCGCTCTCTGCGTGTGCAGCCGAGCGGGCTCTGATGGGCGTGTTTTCCACCACCACCACCACAAGTTAGAGGGGGGTCCTCCTCCTCCTCCTCCTCCCCCTCCTCGCCCTCCTCCTCGCCCTCCTCCTCCTTCCCCCATGCAACTTATGGTGGTGGTGGTGGTGGTGGTGGACAACAGGCTCAGCAGGCTCGCAGGACGAGGCGCCCGAGGACCCCGCCCCGGACCAGAGGGTCGAGCAGGTGGAGGCCCCGCACCCAGAGGGGGCGACCCTGAGATCCGGCGTCGCGAAAAAGTCGTGCAACGCCTTCAGAAATCACGACCAGAGTCCTTGTCGAAGAAAAATCAACGGCATAAGCATATGTGTATATATATATATACAGATATAGGTACATGCTGTCGGATGTCCGCGTGGACTTCACAGGGCGGCGCTGTAGCCCCCTGGTGGCCCCTCTGGCGCCGCACCTGGCGCGCTCCGCGCGCCAGGGAGGGGGGTCCAGCGCAGATCCAAAACACCCGCGCAGAGCTCCAACAGTTTATGCTTGTACCGTTTTTCTGCATCTAGACGGAGCCCTAGGCCCCATCTTTCTGCGGCATTCTTTCGGCCCTTATTGACCGGTGAGGGCGCAGATGGGCATGAAACCAGTCGAATGGCGCCCTGCGCGAAACAAATGCAACGCCCCAGGCCTCCAAGATTGGTCCGAGCAGATGGGGTCGGACGAGCGCGCCGCATCGCCTATGCATCGGCGATACGGCTCGACGTGGAGCCCTGTCTTCTCCACGCCGACGGCGCCGATGCGTCGCCTCGTCGCCAGTGCATCACCCATGCATCACCGATGCATCGCCGACGCGGCGCGCTCCTCCGACCCCACCTGGTCGGACCCCATCCGGGAGGCCTCCAACTGCCCGGAACTCAGGGGAGCATCGCGAGGCCCAGGCCCCTGCGGCCGAGGACTCGGCGTGAGCGCCCGGCCATGCCGCGGGCCGTGCAGCGAGAGGCCCGCGGGTGTCCCCCGCGCGCGCGCCCCGCTCGGGCGACCGCGGAGGCTGGCACCCGCCGTCTGCGTGCCACGCCAGAGGAAATGGCGCGCCGAACCCTCGGGGCTCGAGAGACGGGGGTAAATGCAGACAGGGGTCAGCCAGAGCGCCAGATCTTGCATCATCCTGCAGGGCCAGGGCTGATTGACCTGGGCTGGGGTGCAGGATCCTGCAGGGTTCGGCAAGGCCTGACTGACCCGGGCTTGGATTGACCCGGGTCGTTGCGTCCCCGAAACCACAACGCGGTGGGACGTTGGAGATTTGTCCGTATCCACCGCCTGGGGAGCCCCGATCTTCCTTCTCGTGGATCTAGCACAGTGGAGGTCCATGGGAAGAAACACCCTGCTAGCCGCCAGGGTGCCCCGGGTTTCTCGGGTTTCGATGGTTTTGCCACGGAAAGCGTGACGTTCCCGAACCAACAGTCAGTGGACGTCCTGGGGTCTCAGGGTTGGGCTTCTTGTGGAAGGTTTCTTCTGGTCGGGTCTCCACTGCACCGCAAGGAAATACGCAGCTGCCTGCGGCAAGCCCTGCCACCGCGCCTCTGTAACAGCGCAGCAGGACGGAGGCTCAGTGTAGGAACGGCGCAATTCCGACGAGCAGTCTGCATTGGGGCGGATCGTGATCCCGACCTCGTCTTTTTCCGCGCAGTTGGAAGAAACAGGAGGAGCAGGAGGAGAAGGAGGAGGAGAGGGACAGGGAGAAACGAGGAGGAGGAGGCGAAGGCTTCTTGGGGCCTTCTTGGGACCTCCTGGGGGCCTCCAGGGAGTTTCCCGCAAGTTTCGTGGGGGCCCCCTGGAGGCCGCCTCGGGGTCTCGAGGCCGCGTTGATACCCTCTTGGGCCTTCTTGCGGCCTCCTTGGAAGCCCCTTGTTACGTAATTCTTGGGCCGATTTCGGGCCCTCTTTGGGGCCTCTTGGGTGTCTTGGAGCTAAATTGGAAGCTTTTTGGAGGGTTTTTGGGCCGCCTTGGGCGGTCAGAAACCCGAATGGCTGAGAACCTCCTATCTTTCAAAAACAAATGGACGATCGATAGTTGTGACCTCCTCGGGCTCTCCAGGAGGGCCTCTTGCAGACCTCTTGGGCCATCTTGGGGGCCCCTTGGTCTGTCTTGGGGCTGCCTCGGGAGCCTCTTGAGCCGTCTTGGGCCATCTTGGCGCATCGCCCGCGCGCATGACACGAAACCGACACCGATCTCCCGGTGAGGGTTTATCCGTTTCAGTTTGAGATTATCCCCCCGATATTCCTCCTTCCTTCCTCCTCCTCCTCCTTCCTTCTTCCTCCCTCCTCCGCCTCCTCCTACTCATCTTCCTCCTCCTCCTCCAATACATGGTGCTTCAATGAAGGGGGTGCTCCTGGAGTCTGGGCCGTGCCATCTCTGCAGTCGAGGCGAACTCGGGAGCACGTGCTCCCTTCGCAGTCCTGCGGCTCCACCTTCTCAGTTCAGGGTTATGTCGGGCGTGTCCCCCTACAGGGGGATTTTCGACGAAAAATAAAAGATACCCCCCAAAAATACTCCAAAAAGGTGAAGAAACATACAAAAAAAAAGTAAAATAGTCCCCAGACTATTTTTGGATTATTTCTTGCTTATTGTGGTTTTTTTTATTTTTCGTCGAAAATCCCCCTGTAGGGGGACACGCCCGACTTAAGTTCAGAGTGGGATGCCCTTCCGGAGAGCCGGGCGCCGCCTCTGCGGTGCTCGCCGGCGCCCGGCCGGCCCCGTGGCCGTTGCGCCTGCTGGCGGGGGGGGGAGGGGTCGCAGCTGCTCGCGCTGGAAGCCGCCAGGGACCTGCGTCCTTCGGGGGTGGACAGACCTCCTACCCTGACACGTCGACTAAGGAATTGGCCGTTTCCGGTTCGCGAGATGGCGTCGCGGCCGTATGTTTTGCTGGTGCAGGTCCGTCGGTTTCGGTCCCAGGCCGTTTTCACTCAGGGGAGGTCTACTACAGGGAGGTTTGTCCACCGCCGAATCCTGCGCTGCCCCGCCTCCTGTCCGGACTCTTCCGGGGTGCTGGAGGGGCCGCGGACCATCGAGGATCAGGAAGGGGAAGAGACACACCGACACAAGTCATCGTCGACCCCCAGGAAAACATGGGGAGAGATCGGGAGTTGGGGGGGGAGACGAAAACGCCGAAGATAATGTGAACATCTGGGGAATCCTGCCACTTGTGTCTATTGATTTGTGTGTCCCAGGGCCCCCTGGAAGGAGGGGAAGTCCTCCGCCGACGAGGGGCCGAGGGAGGCGGCTCGTGCCCCGACAGACGGGATCCCCATGGCACGTGGAGGTGATCTCCGCCTGTCGTCGAGGGCCTCGCCGTCTGCCTGCACGTGGCGGTGGACTGCCTCTGCTCGGTGGCCTTACGTCCGGCCTGTCCCTTCTACAGGAGAAATACTCAAAAATAGTAAGAAAATAGTATGGGGACTATTTTTGTAGTATGTTTGACCATTTTGGAGAATTATTCTGCCTGTTGTGTAAAACAAAGTCGTCCAAAATCCCCGTGAAGCGGGACACGCCCGACTTAATGCTGGCCTCCTGTTGTCGTGATGGCTGCAGCTGGGATCGTGAAGCCCGTGCGTTGTCGGGTATAGCCGGGACCCGAGTTAAGGGGACCCAGTGAGTAGTAGGGCCCTAGAGCCTTTGAGTTGGCCAGAATCACTAAACCAGGTTCTCTCGGGTGACGGCAGTTCCGGTTAGTGGAACGGGGCGGGGGGGGCGTTCCCTAGTACACATTTTTAAACCAGGTCCCACTAAACCCAGTTCTGTAAACGCCCGACTTTGGGCCAGTCTCAAGCTCCTCTTGCTCCACGTGGACGAGAGGCGGACGTGTGGCACGAGGTGGTCGTGCTGAGGAAGGTCTCGGCGGCGAGTTGCAAGGCGGCTCGCGGCGAGCAGCGTCCCCGGCAATCTTCTCCGGGCTGGGGGGCGCGCAAGCCCTGCGAGCGCCTGGAACGGAGGGGCACGTCGCAGGGCCTAGTTCTTCAGTCGCGGACCCGGCCCAGCGGCATCCACTCGTTCCGAGCTGGGCGCGGCGACGGTCTGCCAGAAGTTCTGCTGTTCCTCCGCGCGCGTGCCGTCGCCGACGGAGAAGCGCAGAGCGGGGATGGAGCTGGGCTTGTGTTTGGGGCCGCCCAACGCTTCAGACGGGACGACCTGGAATATAGTTTTTACTCTAGTGATTGGGCGTGTGCTCGAGGCTCTGCATGCCGTCCTGATGTTTCTCCTGCCTGCACGCAGCCGCGGGGTGGCAGCTTGACCGCGATGACGGTGGATACGCCGAGTGGGCTTCTGCAGTGCTATGCTGTCGAGTCGGACGCGGCGGAGGACGACGCCGACAGTCGCACCTTGCCGGCGGCGCGGCGTGGCAATGCTCGACCGCGCTGCGACGTGGAGCCAGTGAACATGATGATTTCCCACGACTGCGGCGATTCGCCGCTGGAGGGGGATGCCTCGATCCTCTGGTGCTTGAAGGACATCGCGCGCAGCGGCGAGGGCGGACGTGTCAAGCGGCACCACAACTGGGCTCACCAGCCGATTTCAGGAGGTGGCCGCTCGGTGCACGAGCACATTTTTGCACCGTGAAGGTGCTGGAACTCGCGGCAAGTGTCTGCCAGTTGAACATCCCATCGTTGGTCTCGCTGGAGGCGTTGGGGCGCTGGGCAATGCTGATCGAATGATCGCACGTGAACTCTCTCTCGGAGCTCCGGACTACGCCGGGGCCCGCGACTTCATGGGCTGGGGCCCCGGGGGGGCAGGGCGCCAAACGCGGCCGCGTTAGTCAAGCAGCGAGTCAAGCACGTCGCGGACAAGGCTCGCGACAAAGCGTCGGCGTTCTAGGAACTTCGCAAACGCAGCGAGGAGCTTCGGTGGAGGAAACCGCGCAGACGTCCCAATGAAGAGGATCAGGGCGGCGACGATCAGTGGCGACTGGTGATGGTCCTCTTCAGCACCCGAGGCGGGCGCCGAGATCGCGGGCGCCCCCGGCCAAGCAGCGGGGCTTCCTCGCGGGCCTCGTGGCGGAGGATCGCCTTCGAAAGCATCTTCCCTTTCCGCGATTCTCGCCGGCAGATTTGGCCTGCTGACTTTGCGTCGGAAATTGCAGCTCGGACCGCGGCGATGGAAATGGCAGTTCGTTGGCGGTGGATTCCTTCAGACACCAATGTTCCCGGCGCCGCTTCTCGCTTCCATCTCGCCGATGCTTGCCGCCGCCGCGAGCGAGAGCTCTCGCGACTCCAGCTGCGGCGCGCTGGCCGGGCGCCCCATTCTATCGCCACGGGCCGGGGAAAAGAACCGCCCCCCCCCGAGCCGCGCCGAGAGCGGCCGCGGCGAGGCGCCTGCTGATCCTTCGCTGGGGCTCTCGCCACTGGCCGGCGCCCTCCCCCCTCCGACAGGAGGGGGC
>CAUYUJ010020532.1:121490-123990 GCA_963575745.1 Prorocentrum cordatum | reverse complement strand
TCCTCCTGCTCCTCATCCTCCTCTTCCTCCTCCTTCTTTTCATTTTGGCTCATGCGGTCGCACGGCTGGGCCCCCCTCCGCGGCGGGCCCGTGCCTAGAGGGGCTCCCATGGCGGCCGCTGCTGCTCTCGTCGAGGCGGCGGTGCGTGCGTTGTGGCTGCCAAGGCACCAAGGCGCACGATTGCTGCCGCGGCGCGCTCGGCCGTCAGCGCCGCGCCCTTCGCGCTGCACGATCGGCCAACGCCGCCTGCGGCTGCCGCTGCGCTCCCTGATGCCGATCATCATGCTGCTGCTATTGCTGCTCCCGTGACCGCTTCGGCGGTCAAGCTGGAGCGGCGCCGCCGACGCCGTCAGCGCCTCGCGACGGCGTGACGCCGCTGGTGCGGCCGCGGACGCTGGACAGGCAGGTGCGGCTCGCGCTGCACTTCCGCTGGTGGCCGTGACTGGGGGCTGCGCTGGTCCTCGCGATGGTGCGCCCGCCGGGCCGCCGTCCGAGGCGAGCATCGACGATGAGTGGGCGGACGGGGCGCGTCCCGCGCAGCCGGTGGAGCGGGATGCCATGGCAGTGGGCGTGCTGAAGCCGGAGCTTGCGCCACCTGCGGATGTGTCGTCCGCCCTGGTGCCCGCTGCTGCTGCTGTTGCTGCTGCTGCTGCTGCGGCCGCTGCTCCGACGCCCGCGGTGGCTGGCAAGTGCGCGGCGGTCGTCGCGGAGCTCCTGGCCATCTTGTCGAACCCGTCCGTGGACGCGGTGATCTTCGGCGCCCTCGGCTGGGACGAGAAGCGCCTCCCCGTGCTGCTCGACACGCTGAAGAGGCGTCGTGCCCTGGCTCCGCGGTCGGGCTTGCCTCCGCCGCCTTGGCCGTGAGGCATGCTGCTCATCATCGCGACGCTGGAGGGCGGCAGGTTCCAGTGTCTCGTCGCGGACGCGCCCGCCTCCACTTTCTTGGCCGCACTTTGGGCGTACCTTGTCGTCCGCGACGGGGCTTTCGCCCTCCGCGCTGCCCCCCTTGGGGGCGTCGGACCCATATGTGTCTAGCGTGGCTTCTGTGCCGCAGTTGCCCCTCTATGGCCCCGCGGCCTCCTCCTTCTCCTCTTGGTCCTCCTCCTCCTCCTCCTCCTCCTCCTCCTCCTCCTCCTCCCCTTCCTCCTCACACCTCCTCCCCCTGGTCCTCCTCTTTCTCCTCCTCCTACTGGTCCTCCTCTTCCTCGTCCAACTCGAACTGTAGCCTATCACCTGCTGTTGCTTGCGTTGCCTTGTTCAACGTATGCTGGAAGCGCTCTCGCGTGAGACTTCCGCCCAATGTACTCAGACGCCGCGCCCTCGATACTCAGAAATCACGCTCTCGCGCTGGCCTTTCTAAGAAGTTATGTGGGAATCGCGTTATTTCGCGAGATTTCCTCGTGATTCATGGAGGACTCACGCTTCAGCAACCCGCCTACTCGACCTGGCCCGCCTTCCCGACTCGCCCGCCAGGGTCTCCCGGCCCGATGTGCCCGTCTGGTTTGACCACGTGCTTTCTGCTCCCAGCCCCCCATGGGAGGAGGAGGAGAGTGAGGAAGGGGAGGTGGAGGAGGTCCTCTTCCACTTCCGTTCCCAATGCGGTGGCCCTTCTGGTGAGACGAGGGTCAGATGGCTGCAAGGCCCGACCTGCCCCCCCGCGCCGGAGGCCGAGGCCGAACCTGGCGAGCGCGGCGACGAGCCCGACGCGCACGGCGACGAGGCGTGCGAGGCGGCGGGCCTGGGCGAGCCTGCGGAGGCGCCGCCGCCGTCGTGGTGGTGGTCGTCGTCGCCGCCGACGCCGCCTCCGTCGCCGCCGCCGCCATCGTCGGCGCCGCCTGCCGAAAAGTCCAGGGGGCCCAACAGAGCTCTGTGGCCCCCCGTGGGTCGTCGGCGCCGCCGCCGTCGCCGCTGCCGACGTGGTCGTGGTCGTGGTCGTTGTCGTGGTCGTGGTCGTCGTCGTCGTCGTCGTCGTCGTCGTTGTCGTCGTCGTCGGCGGCGGCGGCGGCGGCGGGGGCGTCGGCGTGGGCGTCGGCGTCGGCGTCGGCGTCGGTGCCGGCGTCGGCGTCGTCGGCTTCGGCATCGTCGTAGACGTCGGCGTCGTCGCCGCCGTCGACAGTTCCGGAAAACATAAGGCCCCACAAGAAATTCTTTACGCTTCGCGTGTCCCCACCAGCCCATCTCAAAACAGCAACTCTTGCGAAGCATGCCGACAGTCGTGTTTTTCAGGCGTGTTTCCGCCTGCCCCCGCATATCTCCCCTGTTCCTCCTTCCTCCCGCCTCCTTGTACATCCTCCTTGTGGTGGAAGCGGGAGAAGGACGAGGCGGAGGAGGAAAGAGAGAAAGCGCTCCTCGTGCTTTGAGTCGTCTGGGGTTTCTCGTCCTGGTGTGAGTCGTTCGGGCCCTTCTTCCTGGTGTGAGTCGTTCGGGCTCTTCGTAGTAGCAGTAGCAGTAGCGGTGGCCGTCGTCGTAGAAGTAGTAGTGCTAGTAGTAGTAGTAGTAG
>CAUYUJ010020532.1:111490-118990 GCA_963575745.1 Prorocentrum cordatum | reverse complement strand
CCGTTCATGTTTCCGAAACATGAAGAATCCTACAAAAATATGTGATTGGTGTTACCATGCCCCCCGTTAGTAGTCGTCGTCGTCGCCGCCGCCGCCGCCGTCGTCGTGGTCATGGTCGTGGTCGTGGTCGTGGTCGTCGTCGGCGTCGGCGTCGGCATCGGCGTCGGCATCGGCATCGGCGTCGGCGTCGGCGTCGGCGTCGGCGTCGGCGTCGGCGTCGTCGGCGTCGGCGTCGGCGTCAGCGTTGGCGTCGGCGTCGTCGACGATGTGTCGGCGTCGACGATGTGTCGGCGTCGGTGTCGGCGTCGTCGTCGTCGGCGTCGTCGTCGTCGGCGTCGGCGTCGGCGTCGGCGTCGGCGTCGTCGTTGGCGTCGTCGTCGGCGTCGACGTCGGCGTCGGCGTCGGCGTCGGCGTCGGCATCGGCGTCGGCGTCGGTGTCAGCGTCGGCGCCGGCGTCGGCATCGGCGTCGGCGTCGGCGTCGGCGTCGGCGTCGGCGTCGGCGTCGTTGGCATCGTCGTCGTCGTCGTCGGCGTCGCCGTTGGCGTCGGCGTCGGCGTCGTCGGCGTCGTCGTCTTCGTCGGCGTCGCCGTTGTCGGCGTCGGCGTCGGTGTCGGTGTCGCCGTCGTCGTCGTCGGTGTCGGCGTCGGCGTCGGCGTCGGCGTCGACGTCGGGATCGGCGTCGTGATCGTCGTCGCCGCCGCCGCTGCCGCCGCCGCCGTCGCCATCGTCGCCACCATCGGTATTACAGAATAAGCAAAGGCCCTCTTGCAAAAATCTGTGATTTGCGTCGTTGTCGTCGCCGCCGTCGAGGTCATGGTCGTGGTCGTCGCCGTCGTTGATGTCGTCGTCGTCGTCGTCGTCGTCGTCGTCGTCGTCGTCGTCGTCTTCCTTGTCGTCGTCGCCGTCGTCGTCGTCGTCGTCATGGTCGTCATCGGCGTTGTCGGCGTCGGCAACAGCGTCGGCTTCGGCGAGGTCTGGGTCGGCGTCGGCGTCGGCGCGGCGTCGGGGTCGGCGGCGTCGGCGTCGTCGTCGTCGACGTCGTCGGCATCGGCGTCGTCGTCGGCGTCGGCGTCGTTTCCGGCGTCGGCGTTGTCGTTGGGGTAGACGTCGTCGTGGTCATTGTCGGCTTCGGCGTCGGCGTCGCGACGACGTCGTCGGCGTCGACGTCGGCGTAGACGTAGACGTCGTCGGCACCGGCGACGGCGTCGGCGTCGGCGTCGGCGTCGTCGGCGTCGGCGTCGTCGGCGTCGTCGTCGTCGTCGGCGTCGTCGTCGGCGTCGTTTTCGGCATCGGGCGTCGTCGGCGTCGGCGTCGGCGTCGTTGTCGTCGTCGGCGTCGGCGTCGGCGTCGGCGTCGAAGTCGGCGTCGGCGTCGGCGTAGACGTCGGCGTCGGCGTCGTCGCAGTCGTCGGCGTCGGCGTCGGTTTCGGCGTGGTCGGCGTCGGCGTCGGCATCGGCGTCGGGTGCGTCGATGGCGTCGGCATCGTGGTAGTCGTCGGCGTCGTCGATGTCGTCGGCGTCGTCGCAGTCGTCGGCGTCGGCGTCGTCGTCGGCGTCAGTGTCGGCGTCAACGTCGTCGTCGGCGTCGGCGTCGGCATCGGTGGCGTCGGCGTCGGCGTCGGCGTCGACGTCGGCGTCGGCGTCGACGTCGACGTTGGCGTTGTCGGCGTCGTCGTCGTCGGCGTCGTCGTCGTCGTCGGCGTCGGCGTCGGCGTCGTCGTCGGTGGTGTCGTCGGCGTTGTTGTCGTCGTCCGCGGCGGGCGCCGGCGCGGACTGGCGTTGTTTCCTGGTGGCGCGACGCCATGTTCTGACAGGGTCGTGTTCTGACTGCTAGTGATTCTGTCATATTTCGACGGGTTCTGGAACTGTGGACGCCATGTTCTGACAGGGTCTTCGGGCTTCCGCTGGAGTGCAGCACGGGCGGCCGCCGAGTGAGAGCAAGCGCGGCCGTTGTCGGCAGTGGGCTGCGCGGGTGAGGGGCGGCGGCTTTCGGGGTCGGGGGCCCCAGCGCGGAGGAGCGTCTTCTTGAGATCCCTCCCGTCGGCGATACGCAGGAGTGGCCATTCGCTGGAGTGACCTCCGGTGCGGGCACGCAGGGGGCCCCAGATGGCTGAGCGCGGTGCGCTAACGCAGCGGCGTGCGCGCTGGGGTGCGGCCTCCACGAGGCCCCCGAAAGTCAGACACCAGAGGTTCCTCCTGCCCAGGGTCAAGTCGGGCACGTCCCTCTACAGGAGGAACATCCAGAACTATTCAAGACATAGCGTGACGTCGGCTTTCTTATGTCATTTGAGTTGGTTTTGTTGTTTTTCGGGTATTTTGAAATCTTCATCCAAAATCCGCCTGAAGGAGAACATGTGAGACCTAAGTGTTAGCCGCCTAAGATCCTGTCGCCACACGTTTTCTCACACCGGGCAGCTCGCGCAGGGCTGTCCGCCGCGGGAAAAAAACGACGGGGTGTGGAGGGTTCCTGTCGTGGTTGTCTACGAGTTTGCAATGCGTACCCAGACATGATCGCGCCGTTAGAAAAAGATCAGGGCGTCACGTCCCTCGCTTTTTTCAGCCCCCGGGGGCCCTCGCCGGCCGGTCCGCGTGACCGTCAGAAAACGATTCAGGATGAAGAACCGGCCCTGGGGAAAGGGTCTCGACTTCCGGGGACGCCGTACTGAACTGGGTATTTTCGGGGGCGGAAAAGAGGGGGGTGATGACTAGGGGGGGGTGGATCTCATGGCGGGGGCCATGATATTTCCCCAGATTTCATGGCGCCTCTTCTTGTTTCATTACGTCCCTGGCCCCCCCCGCTGGGCCGCGCACTGCCGCCGGTCATGATTTGCACCCCCCCCTCTTGGACACCCCCCTCTTGGCCGCTCCCGATTTTACGGTGTCGGATCGCAGGGGTCCGGGGATCAATGTCGATGCCGATGCCATTTGATCCGCGTTCTCGCCTGGCTCGGGGGCTTTTGGGTGCGGGGGTCACCGCCACGGCCAGATTCGCGTCGGAGCGTCGGTCAGAACCCTCTCCGGGAGTGGCCCAGGGAGCAGCGGTGCCAACAGTCTTCGGTTCGGCCAGCCCTTGGGGCGTAGCTCGTCTTGCAATCGCATTGCGCAGAAGTCGGTGCGCGCGTGTTTGTTCTGGCGCGTTTCATCCATACCGTCTGAGAGTGCTTACGTTTTTGATTCTGACAGGTGCACTGGGGGTACTAAGTGTGTGCGCACGAGTGGGTATCAATTTTGATTGCGTTTGAATGCGATTGGCTAAGCATGACTGAGTCGTGGCATGAGTCTGTCCAGGCAGGAACGGGTCTGTATACAAGTGAGTCTGGACATGTGTAGGTGTATGTGTGTGCGTCTGCGTCTGCGTTCGAGCGGGCATGTGCGAATCAGGTCTCAAAACGAGTCAGCTTGAGTTAGGGCAGGTATGAGTCTCAGTTTGTGCGCGTGGCGGTATGAGTGTGAGTGCAGCTGAGGGCGCGCTCCCGTCTGGACATGAATGATCCCGGAGGTGTGTGTGTGTGTGTGAGATTCCGGTTGACAGAGACTCGTGAGGCCTACGCCGTTCCGCCGACACTCTTAGGAAAAATATGTCCACGGGTGAGGCTTTCTGAGGCCGTTATGTTTGTTGGGAGGACCCTTGGGGGGTCTTGATGAGGTCGTCCTCGTCCCCCGACGTCCACCGCTCAAGTTGAATCCTCCTGGCGGTCACCTTGAGGAGAGGGCAAACATCCACGAGTGAGACCTTTGGGTGCCTCTTGGGTATCTGTTTGGTGTCTTTTCCTGCCCTCCGGGGGGCCTTTTTGGAGCTTCTTGAGGGGTTCTTGGGCGCCTGCTGGCGGTCTTGGGGTACTCTTGGGACGGAAGGCTAGAAATTTTCGCGTTACCCTGTTTGGGCCCATCGTTTGACCCTGCTGGAACTCTTTTGGGCTGTTCTAGGCGCCTCTGGGGCTGTCTGGGGACCCTCTTAGGTGCTTCATGGGCCGTCTTGGAGCCCTCTCCAGTGTTTCGATCCTGGGGGCCTCTTGGGCTGTTTGAGACGTTATCCCGACGGACAAAAGATGATGCTAAAGATAAGCGGTTTCTCTTTCTTGGGATTGGTTGGATTGTTGCCTCCTGGGGCCTTCTGCTTGGGAGCTCTCTTGAAGCCCTGTCGGAGCGTCCTGGAGGCCGGAGGCCATGTTTCCGACCTCTCTCCGCGGCTTGTTGGAACCCAGCTTGAGCCAGCTGAGATGGCATCTCGGGCATCTCTCGAAAAGAAACAAACGCTATAAACGTAAACTTTTGGCGCTCCGCGCGGATTTCTTGGATCTGCGCCTGGCCCCCCTGGCGGCGCCTCCGGCGCCGCCCCCTGGCGCGCTCTGCGCGCCAGGGAGGGGGATCCAGCGCAGATCGAAGAAATCTGCGCGGAACGCCAAAAGTTTCTGTTTATGGCGTTTTTCCTTCTAATCTTGGAGGCGACGGAGTGTAGATGCCGAGGCTCCAGAGGCCCCAGGGGTGCGTTGATATGCCTGGGACCCCCCCCCGTTCCCTCCTAACGGGTGTTTCGACCCTGGGGAAGCGGGAAAAGGGGAGGGCGACGCCCAATTACTCCTCCTCACCCCGGCAAAAGGGGGTTCCCGCAGATTGTGAAGTGCAGTTTTGGGGCCCAGGGGCGATCACCGCCCGTCGCAACATACGCCGCGTCTTGATCGAGCCGCCAGAGATCTTGCCACGGTGCCTTCAAGACCAGCCCCTGGACGCCTCGCAAGACTCGATGGTCCTCAGGGCGCGTGCCCACCTACTGTGCTTTTACACCGATCAGACCCATCTGCACTCAGTCCGTTTCGGCCCACTATGGGTCCTAAGGCGTTTTAGCCTGCGTCGTGTCCAAAGGGCTTTCGGACTCCAGCACACGTTGGCGTGAACCCGCGTCCTGCGGATTCTCGAGGGACCCCCTGGAGATGCCCCAGACTCCTCCAGAGCGATGCCGCCGAGTGAGGACGCCGTTGGCGGATTTCGCAGGGCCCACGGCGTCCCCCCGGCACCGCCAGACGCCGCATGCGACGGGAGCCTCCAGGATCGTCGGCGGCGACGGCGACGACGTCGCCGACGGCATCGTCCACGGCCAGAGCGAGCAGTCCTCCCGCCCCACGGCACCCGCCACCTCCTCCTCCTCCTCCTCCTCCTCCTCCTCCTCCTCCTCCTCCTCCTCCTCCTGCCCCGAGGGGGCCCCTCCCGTAGGGGAGGGGTCGGGACCCCAGGGTCCTCCTGGCGCAGGCGGGGAGCGCCGGGCCCGAGGGGCGAAAATCCCCCGCACCCCGGGGGACGCCGCCAAAGTGCGGTTTCCTTCCCCCGGGGGGGTCGCCAGGCCCCGTGTGCTTCCCCAGGGCGGTGCTGGGTCCCCCCCAGCGCTCGCCGCCCTGGGGCGGGGCTGGCGGCTCGTCCCCGTCGTGTCGCTCGTCCGTCTCGTGTCGTTCGTGTCGCGTCGTTCGTTTCGTCCCCCTGTCGTGTCGCGTCGTGTCGTGGTCCCGGGGCCCGTAAAACGCGGCCACCCACGGAGTGGGTGGTGGGTAGGGTTGGCGCTGAGCACGGCTCGCGCCCCCTACCCCGACCAGGGAGCGCGGAGCACGGTCTCCCTGCGCTCCCTGGTCGCGCTTAGGTCGCGCCACGGGGGCATGGCCCCGACCGTGGCGCGGCCTGCGCCGTTTTGCGCCCTCAGGCGACTGCCAATCGCCTGTTGAATTTTGGCTTTGCCTCTTTGAGTTGGGGTCTGTGGCTGTGGATGTCAAAAAAAAAATCCTCCCCCTTCTCCCTTGTATCGTCCTTCCTTCTTTATACCCCCTCTTCCTCCTCCTCCTCCTCCTCCTCCTCCTCCTCCTCCTCCTCCTCCTCCTCGTCCTCCTCCTTCTCCCTACGGGCGCGTTCCGTACAAAAGAACCGGCTCGGCCCCTGGGACCTCTCGCCGGGCATCGGACCGTCCAAAAAACG
This sequence comes from Prorocentrum cordatum, assembly GCA_963575745.1. Classification (NCBI taxonomy): domain Eukaryota; class Dinophyceae; order Prorocentrales; family Prorocentraceae; genus Prorocentrum; species Prorocentrum cordatum. The sequence goes on along the minus strand of CAUYUJ010020532.1, from coordinate 113,032 downwards.
GCTCAGGACGAGAAGCCGGCCCAAGTGAAGGGTTTGGAACCGCCAGGGACCCCGTATATTTTTTGAGATCCGAAGTTGCAACACAAAATAGCAACATCGCAAAAATCACGCCCTGAGCCCTAGACCCGACCTTTCTGCTTCATTGTTCGAGCCCGATCGATCTGTAAGGGTCTTGGGGTCCCGGGGCCCGAAATGGAGCGACAACGCCCGTAGCAAAAAACAGACGCCTCGCAGGGTCCCAGACATGCGACGTCTTCATTTTTCAATACAGCGTCCGTGGAAGTCCCGACCCTTTCCCCGGGACCCGTTTTTCATCCTGGGTCGTATTTTGACGGCCCCGAGGCCCGGCGAGGGCCTCCGGAGGCCGAAAACGGCCAACAATTTGCCGTCCTGATTTGTTACCACGCGACCATGTCTGGGCTTGATAAAAGATCAGCACGTCGCGGGTCGGGGCTTGCGTCCGCCAGCGCTGCCCACTTTTAAAGTCGACGTGGGCCGCTTCGGGCCTCGTGGGCTGTAGGGCCGGCCGGGGGTCGCCGAGGAGCGATCCCGGCGTCGGCCGTGAGTGGGAGAGCCTGGGTCGATCTGGGCCCAGATAACTATGGTTCGGAGGTTGATAGACCTCCTACAATGACACGTCGATTAGCGAATTGGCCGTTTTCGGTTCGCGAGAGGGCGTCGCGGCCGTCATTCTTGCGGGTCCAGGTCCGTCGGTCTGGGTGGGAGGCCGGTTTCACGAAAGGGTGGTTTATTAAAGGGATGTTTGTCCACCGCCGAATGGTCGCGTCGTGAGGCAATCACGACGAGAGGTTTATGTTTGGCTGCTTTCGGCGAAGGGGGGCCCTCGCTGGGCCTCGGGGCTGTCAAACATCGATTCAGGACAAAAAACTGGGTCCCGGGAAAAGGGTCAGGACTTCCAGTGACCCAGTCTTGAACAAATCAGAAAGAGCGCATTCTGTGGTCGCTTGGAGAGCGGGGGGGTTGGAACCGGACCCTCCCCCCTCCTGGATGGATGGGAGGAGGGGGTTCGAACCCGAAATGGGACGAATTATAACCGACTCGTCTCAATTCCAACCGTTCGGAGCGAATTGCAACCAGAACTGGGACCAGTTACAACCATGGGATCTTCAGAAATACTTTTTTCTTATTCAGAAGTACTTCTTTCTTCTTCAGAAGTACTTCGATTCCTTAGGATTCCTCCGGAATTCTTCGGATTCCTGAGGATTCCTTAAGATCCCTAGGATTCCTCAGGGTCCTTGGGACTCATTCGGATTCTTAGGATTCCTGGGATCCTTAGGAATTCCTCAGGATTCCCCCGGATTCCTTCAGGAATCCTCACGAATCTTTACGAATCCATCCTTAGGCCGACGGAGAAAGCCTTAGGCTGACGGAAATAATTTTGGTGTGGGTGTTTCCTCCTATTCATTTTCCTCCTCCTCCTCCTCCTCCCCCCTCCTCCTCCTCCTCCTCCTCCTCCTCCTCCTCCTCCTCCTCCTCATCCTGTCACTACCAACGGAATTTGTATTACTACGACTACTACTA
>CAUYUJ010020532.1:83575-111390 GCA_963575745.1 Prorocentrum cordatum | reverse complement strand
GAGGAGGAGGGGGAGAAGGAACGAGGACCGCGAAGCGCGAAGCGCGAATAACTTCGCGCCCTCGAGGGCGCCCTTGTTTACGAGGGCGTCTCGGTAAGGACCTCCTGGCTGCGCGTCGTGCGAAAGGCATGGTCGGACGTGGTCCGAATGCCAAAGCGCTCGTGCGTTTTCGGCCTGCAGCTCCATGCCCCGTGCGCGGCCCGTGCGCTCCGATCGTTGCGCACTGCCCCCCAAAGGGGTCTCCGTGCTGGGCCAAGGCGTGGAGTTCTGCGAAGAAGTCTCAATAGGGACCTTCTGACTGCGCGTCGTGGGGGGTTAAGGTGCGATGTGGTCCAACAGCCCATGCGCCCACAGTTCGCCCTGTGACTCCTTGCCCAGTGGACGGTCTGTGCCTTCTGTCATGCGACAGCGCGGCTCCTCGCGCGTCCTGACTGCCCCCCACAGGGACCCCCGCGCTGGACCAAGACGCAAACTTTTGCGTGGACATCTCAAACACGAACTCCTGCCTTCGCGTCGCGGGGAAATTCAAACGACATTTGGTCCGACTGCCAAAACGCCCGTGCGCTTTGCTCGAGTTTGCAGCGTGTTCTGGCATTCTCAATGCGAGTGCAAAACGCCTTTCCGCAGCTGCTTCGAAGCTCCTTGGGAGGTCCAGCGAAGCTCCCTTTCCAGAACTTGCGAGATGCCCAGGCATCCTTCCCAGCGACTTTGCAAGCGCCCTCACGCGCCGTGGACTGTGCCACTATCTGAGCTTTGGACTCCACAAATTCCCAGATTGCTCATTGGAACTTGGAGAGTGGTAGAATTAGAAGCCGGAACCGCAGGGTAGCCCCGGAGATCGTTCCGACTTCTGTGAAAACACCTCGGCGCGCCTTGCCTGAGCTTGCAGCGTGTCTCGGAGCGCGGCACGGGCACGATCGTCGCGCGCCCTGACTGCCCCTCAAAGGGCACTCCGTGCTGGGTCAAGCCAGGACGCGGACTTTTACAAGGACGTCTCAAACTGGAACACCGCACTGCGCGTCGCGGGGGAGTTGAGGTGGGATGTAGTCCGAGTGCCAAAACGCCCATCCCCAGGACGACAGTGTTGTCGCCTTGGGCCCCGACATGACGTTAGCAACTCTCGCGCCAGCGCGCAGAAGAGAAACCTCGGCGGCTCCGATGTCAAAGCGGTGCGGATCCGAAATTGGTTTGGATTCGTGCTGCGGTGGATCCGAGTTCCGCCCGGGCGCATCCGATTTCACATGTTGCGGATCCGGTGGGCGTCCTTTTTTTCGCACGGATCCGACTTATACCCCGCTCAAACTTCACAATATAAAAAATTGGGGGACCAAGAGAAGTCGCATCCGCGGCACCCGGGCCCGCCGCTGTGAAGCTTCTGCGGGGGACGGGAGCGTGATCACGAACTGCCACGGACAGGTCGCGCGTTGCCTCACGGACCTCATCCGCACTCACCGCGCACGGGTCGCACCCGACATGAGTATATCTCTCCTCACCCCTCAGCTACAGTGGAGGCCCGTCCACAAAAAAACCTTCCGCCAGAAACCCAACTCTGAGACCCCAGGACGTCCATTGACTCTTGGCGTGGGAACGTCACGCCTTCCATCGCAAAACCATCGAAACCCAAGAAACCCAGGGCACCCTGGAGGCGAGCAGGGTGTTTCTTGGCATACGCCCCCACTGTACGGCAAGCAACCTGTCCAGACGCCAGGCGTCTGGCGACGCCGACGCTCTCTCGCCAACCGCTGATCGCCGCTGGCGCCCCAAGAGGGAAACTGCTCGTCCTGCGTGGGAATGGTTCTCCAGGTCCCTACCCAAGGTCGACTTCCATCGAGTTGGCAGCCTAACTTTGAGAAAAGGCAGACAGACGTGGACCACCATCAAGTTGGCAGTCTGAATCTGAGACAAGGTAGACCGACGTGGAGAATGAATCACCACACCTTCTGTGACCGAAAACGTTGTTGAACAGCCCACCAAGAGGATACCAGCGACTATCTTCATGAGGTTGATCACTACAGATGAAGTGAAAAATTAAACTCGTTCAGAGCAGTCTTCGACTCGGACGAAGGGTAAAGAGACCAGCCACCTGCATGGCGAAGCATCCACCGACCCTGGTGAATCGCTTGCGCTCGACTGTGGTGTTATTTCGGTATTGCAGCGTCTTCCCTCAGAGCAGGACTGATTGCAATGGCGCCAGATGTATATCATCACGATGTGCTGGGAATCACTGGAAAAAAACACGATGGTGGCAAGCGTTCGTTCGCTACTTGTTACCACTACGCCGACTGGGATGATTACCCCCAAAGGTCCGTTGAGCACTACGCCCTGGCTGCTGCAACGGCAGGGCGAAATCGGACCCTGATTTTCAGCTCCAGGGATACGCCATCTGAGAGGCTCGTTGACATCATGGTGCAGTCGTGATTACGTGCACCGTTTCCATCACGGCTCAGGGACTGAAGAGTCGAGTGGGGACCAGGAGGGGCAGGGAGGAGAGGCAGGGAAGTGCAAAGGGGCACTAGCGCCTGCAGAGCACGCAACAAGATTGCCTGGCCAGGGCATCGTGGGCCCAGGCATGGTGCATGCGCCCTCCTGGTGCATGCGCCCTCCTTGCCGAGGCCATGGGGGGCCCATACGGCAGGTGCATGTCGTGGCGACCCCAGCATTGGTGTCTGACACCGCGAGGATCGTTCAACTTTGAACGATAGGCGGCGTATCGTTCCGTGTTGGACGATCCTGGGCCACTGGCGGCGTTCATCCCTGAACATCCGCGGCGCGGTCACCGCCGCGTCGGCACGACACAAGCCAGCCGTGCACCATCGGAAACCCCAGCATGGCCTGAGGTCGGGCATGTCCCCCTGCAGGCGGATTCTGGGCGAAAAATTAGAGAAATGGTCAAAAAAAATGCTCCCAGGTAGTCCACTGCAGGCCGAGAATCGTCCCCAGGCTACATTTGGGCTGCCGAGGCCCTGCTCTCTCCTCCTCCTCCTCCTCCTCCCTCCTCCCTCCTCCTCCTCCTCCTCCTCCTCCTCCTCCTCCTCCTCCTCCTCCTCCTCCTCCTCCTCCTCCTCCTCCTCCTCCTCCTCCCGCGGTGTCGGAGATGCGGGAACGGGCACGAGGCGGCAGCACGTGCGCGAGCAGGGGCAGGGCGCCGGGAGGAGAGGGCGACGGTGCAGGCAGGCAGGAAGCGCGGGCTGGCGCGGCGACGGCGAGACAAGGAGACCGACAAAGGCGCGGACGGCGGGGCAGGTGCGCGAGCAAGCACGCTCGACGGAGAGACGTCGCATGCTCCCACGCGCGTCAACAAACAAGTGCCTCGTTGCTGCACGTTCCCAAGTCGGCCCCGCCTCAACCAATATTAAGCCTGAACATGTCGTTCTGGCAATAATAATTGCCTGTCGGCCCTTGGACGAGCTGGAAGACCTGCACACCGAACGGACAACTATGTGTCCATGTAACACAGACACAAACATATATACATAATGTGACGATGTGTGTATATAAACGTGTGCACTTCTCCGAGAGGGGGTTGAGCTCAGAGGCGATCAGATGAAGGCCAGAGTGTCCCGTTCGCGATTCGTCTGGTCGTTTCGCTTCAGACATTTCGGAGATCCAAAGAACAGACGCACCCCTTACGCAGATCGCGACACCAGGGTCCAAAAACGCAAAGGATTCAGTTCAAAAGAATACCTTCAAAAGCACAGTGGTTTTCCGTGATTTCGGAGACATCCCCAACAAAAAAACGAAACCCGACGTGTGTCAAGCTGTCCTCATACGCTCCAAAATGAAAGTTTCGCTCGAGACGTCTGCAATCGCACTGTGTAGAGCCCCCTCCTCAGCCACACTCATCGCAAAATGTGGCAACCCCACCTGCGTTCGACTGCGATCCCGCTAGTGCACACCCCTCCCAACAGCAATCTGGTGATCCTCAAGATCTTCCTTCTCTACTATTTCCTCTGCTCATGCGATGCTGGCGTGCTGCAGTTTTTCTATGAGCCTGGGCACGCACGTTCCACTATACATGCAACTATATGAACATACATACGACACGTGCTACGGGCTTCGTCGATGAAGGGAGACCGCACCTCATGATGACGAACAAAAGCACATGCGCATGCCACGGCGTGGTCCCGCAATACAACAGGATGGACGTGAGTGGCTCAAAAATGCAGAAAATACTTGTGCCATCGACGACACACTGCCCGATTCCGTCCCGTCTCGAACCTTTGTTGCCAGAGCTACAAGCAGAATCACACTCTAGCTGCGAAGTGGCAGTTCCGATGACGCCTCAGGAGTCTGCAAGAAGAAGGCCGTCTATTGCCACGAATGACTCCATTCCGGACCACCAACTGTATCTTCCTACTCTACCTGGAGGATAGATCAGCCTGTTCGAATGGCGTATGCGGGTGGGTTGTTGACCCCATGTCGCGCTTCCCAAGCACGCGATGGACGGATTCTTGAGCAGACACCAGGTAGTTATGAAAAGATCTATCTCCATATCCAGATTCGCCTCCACCTTTCTCACCGTCATCGGTATCACTGTGAGGGTCAATGTCAGCATCGTTCTCGGTACTGTCACCAAAAGCATAAGCTATAGATGTATGTACGTATACACACACACACACACACATACAAACCACACACACACACACGCGATACTCGCGGGCTTTTTACTGTAGCACGCCTCAGCCTGCCCAGACATACATGGATGCATCCACACGTCCATCAGAATATACACCGATCCAAACACACGTCCGTCCATATCATCAAGTATCCAGCCATTCGCACATGCATCTATCAACCCATTTCTCCTCACAGCATCAATACACCCATCCATCCTTACAGTGATACAACCATTGACTCATGCATTTACCACCCTCCAATGCCCCGAAGGTGGATCGCGGGGAGGTCTGGGGTGGGTCGCGGGGTGGGCTGCGAGGCGGGTCGCATGGTGGGTCGCGGGTTGGATGGCGAGCGGAGCGAAGGGGGGGGTCGCGGGGCGACGGCGACAACAGGAGAAAGAACAGAAACAAGAAGAATCTGCACCGCGGCACTCCACTTCAGCCATGCACCCACAGACAGTATGATACCGATCGGCCATCTCACTATGTCCCAATCAGATCGTGCATTATCTTATACACTAGTCGTGCTGGTACCCGTGTGGGTCTATCACCAGGTTAATGACGATGATATTCGCAATGCTGACGATGATGAGGGCGGCGGCAGTGGCAATGGCGGTGAGGACGCCAGGTTCGGAAGTCGTGTTCGTCGTAAACACTAGCATGGTCGCGATCGCCACCACAATTACCGACACCATCAAATACTATGCCGGTATTTTATAAGATTGCCCCGAATGCGACGTTTGCCGCACACTTCGCAATATCATTACCATTGCCAAAGCCGTCTTCATTGACGTCGTCATCATCATCATCATCATCATCAACAACATCATCATCATCATCATCATCATCATCATCATCATCAGCATCAGCATCAGCATCACCATCACCATCATCATCAGCATCATCATCATCAGCCTCCTCGTCGTCGGCGGCGGACTCGTCGTACCTATGGATGTTAAGTTTCTCGCCAGGGGTGACTTGTAGAGGCCATTCCATAGGTGGGGATACTGGGTGTAACGGGGCGAATGCATAGGGTTGGGACGTTTGGCAAGGTGTGTTGCGCACTGCACATATGGCAATCCAACGCACTTCGCTATCATATAGAATGTACACATATGATCCGTCAGCATTCACGTGTCTGCACATATGAACAACTGTGTATGATAAACCAAACGCATGCACACGTCTGGGCACTCCTCTCTGTCTATCCGTATACATACAGATGTAGATATCAGACATATGCCTCTGTATATGTGTACATATACATGTGTGCATGCTGCGCCTATGTATCGTTCGTTCCCTCACTCATCTCTCGCTCCCTCTATGCACGTAAATAGATATATCGATGATATGTGTCCCTCTGTCTCTCGATAGGTGTATGCACACACGCATACTCATGTGTATACATATATACGCATGCATATGTACATGTTTGTCCATGTCTCTCTGTGCATATGTATGTATGCACCGCTATCCATAGCTGACCGTACACACATGTTACATTCACAACTCGTAAGCGTATAAAGATGTATAGACACGTGAATACGTCGATAGATGCATTCCCAAAACGGCGTTTGCACTTGGAGGCTCTTACTCATGTCACCAAGGAACCAGATGAGTCCGGCGAGGAGTTTCCACGTTGCCGCCCGTGGCCGCCTCGTGGCCGCCTCGTGACTGCCTCGTGGCCGCCTCGTGGCCGCCTCATGTACTGGGTGAGCCTGGCCATGTTTCGCCACGTTGTCGATAATGGCCGCCTCGTGGCCGCCTCGTGGCCACCTCGTGCGCAAGGAGGGTTCAGCGAGGTTTTGCCTCGTTGCCGCCTCGTGGCCGCCTCGTGCGCTGGGTGGGTCCAGCGAGGTTTCGCCACCTTGCCGCTCGTGGCCGCCACGTGCCCGCCTCGTGCGCTGGGTGGGTCTGGCGGGGGGTCGCCACGTTACCGCCTGTGGCCGCCTCGTGGCCACCTCGTGCGTTGGGTGGGTGCGGCCCACGTTGCCGCCCGTGTCCGCCTCATGGCCGCCTCGGTTGGTCGGGCGAGGTTTCGCCACGTTGCCGCCCGTGGCCGCCGCGTGGCCACCTCGTGCGCTGGGTGGGTCCGCTGGGGCTTCGCCACGTTGCCGCCCGTGGCCGCCTCGTGGCCGCCTCGTGGCTGCCTCGTGGTCGCCTCGTGGCCGCCTCATGTACTGCGTGGGTCCAGCGAGGTTTCGCCACCTTGCCGTTCGTGGCCACCTCGAGGCCGCCTCGTGGCCGCCTCATGCGCAAGGAGGGTCCAGCAAGGTTTTGACTCGCTGCCGCGGGTGGCCGCCTCGTGCGCTGGGTGGGTCCGCTGAGGCCTCACCACGCTGTCGCCCGTGGCCACCTCATGGCAGCACCAAGCTCATACCAAATAGAGTGCACCACATGGCTTACACCGCATAGCTCACATATCATAGCCCGCACCGCATATGTTTCACCACATAGCCCACACCACAGAGCTCACACCACTCAGATTGCACTGTATATATTCTCCTTTCTAAAAGACTAATAGATTCTACCCCCCCCCCCAGACTTATCGGGTACCCCGCGCGTGCTGTAAATTACATATGATTCTGACCACATGTCCATCCGAAATATGAATTCATACCATCCCAGCCAAGCCGGGTTCCCCCCCCTGCGGTTCCCTTGTAAAAAACACTATGCGGTGACATTTTTTGTTCCAACATAACACTTGTTCACGAATCCCTTGCAAAAAATGTGACGAAATGCACACGCGCGCGTCGTGGCGCGCGCATGCCGAAATCCTTCCAAAACCTTCGGTTCCGGAGAGATTTCAAAATTGGATTTCCAAAAAACATACAAAAATACATGGTTTCGCAACACTGATTCAAAGAAAAACTTACGCGCGAGCTCTTGCGAAATCTTCAGAAAACCATAGGTTTTCCAAGATTTTCACAAAATGCTACCAAACGGGCTTCGCGCGCGCGCATGTCGAAATCTGTCGAACGCTCTTGCGCGTGTGCCGTCGCGAGAATCCTCTGCAAAAAATGGGACGAAGTGCAGACGCGCGCGTCGTCGCGGGCGTATGCCGAAATCCTTCAGAAACCTTCGGTTTCGGAAGAATTTCGAAATCGTGCGCCCAAAAAACCTACAAAAACACAAGGTTTCGCAACACGGGTTTTCAACAAAATTGTGCGCGCGCGCTTTTGCGTCGTCGTCGTCGTCGTCCTCCCTCCTCCCTCGTCGTCGTCGTCGTCGTCGCCGTCGTCGTCTTCTGTCTTTCCTCGTCGTCTTTGGCGTCGTCGTCGTTTCCGTCGTCGTTGTCGCCGTGGTCGTCCTTCCTCCCTCGTTGTCTTCGTCGGCGTCTCGTCGTTGTCCCTCCTATTTCGTCGCCGTCGTCGTCGTCGTCGTCGTCGTCGGTCTTCACTCCTCCCTCGTCGTTATCCTCCTCCCTCGTCGTCGTCGTCCGTCGTCGGCGTCTCGTCGTCGTCCCTCCTATTTCGTCGCCGTCGTCGTCGTCTTCGTCGTCGTTGTCATCGTCGTCGTCTTCCCTCCTCCCTCGTCGTTGTCGTCGTCGGCGTCGCCGTCCTTCCTCCTTCTTCGTCGTTGGCGTCGTCGCCGTCTTCCCTCCTCCATCGTCGTTGTCGTCGTTGTCGCCGTCGTCGTTTTTTCTCCTCCCTCGTCGTCGTCTCCGTTGGCGACGTCGTCGTCGTCTTCGTCGTCGTCGTCGGCGTCGTTGTCGTCGTCGTCGGTGTCGTCGTCGTCGTTGTCGTCGTCGAAAACATTGGAGACGTCGTCGGTGTCGTCGCAGTCGCTGTCGGCGGCGCCGTCGTCGTCGATGTCGCTGTCGTCGTCGGCATCGGTGTCGTGGCCAAGTGCCACGCAGTACCTACCGTCACGGTCTTGTCTGAAGATGTCTTGCGACCAAGTTGCGGGTGGGAGGGTGGGATGTTTGCACGAGCAGTGGAGAGGACAGCTTCAAGACAGTCGAAGTGGATTCTCCTTTCTAAAAGACTAATAGATTCTACCCCCCCCCCCGGACTTATCGGTTCCCCCGCGCGTGCTGTAAATCATATATGATTCTGACCACATGTCCATCCGAAATATGAATTCATACCATCCCAGCCAAGCCGGGTTCCCCCCCCCTGCGGTTCCCTGTCAAATAACACTATGCGGGAACATTTTTCTTTCTAACATAACACTTGTTCGCAAATTCCTTGCAAAAAACGGGACGAAGTGCACACGCGCGCGTCGTGGCGCGCGCATGCCGAAATCCTTCAAAAACCTTGGGTGCCGGAAAGATTTCGCAATCGAGTTCCCGAAAAACATACAAAAACACATGGTTTCGCAACACTGGTTTGCTAAAAAAACTTCCGCGCGAGATCTTGCGAAATCTTACAATAACCATAAGTTGTTTCAAGATTTTCACAAAATGCTACCAAACGGGCTTCGCGCGCGCGCATGTCGAAATCTGTCGAACGCCCTTGCGCGTGTGCCGTCGCGAGAATCCTCTGCAAAAAATGGGACGAAGTGCAGACGCGCGCGTCGTCGCGGACGTATGCCGAAAACCTTCGAAACCCATCGGTTTCGGAAGGATTTCAAAATCGTGCGTCCAAAAAACCTACAAGAACCCAAGGTTTCGCAACACGGATTTTCAACAAAAGCGTGCGCGCGCGCGCTCTTGCGTCGTCGTCGTCGTCGTCGTCGCCGTCCTCCCTCCTCCCGCGTCGTCGTCGTCGTCGCCTACGTCGTCCTCTGTCTTTTCTCCTGTTTGTCGTCGTCGTCCTCTTTGGCGTCGTGGTCGTTTCCATCGTCGTTGTCGCCGTGGTCGTCCTTCCTCCTCCTCCCACGTCGTCGTCGTCGTCCGTCGTCGGCGTCTCATCGTCGTCCCTCCTATGTCGTCGCCGTCGTCGTCGTCGTTGTCGTCGTCGTCTTCCCTCCTCCCTCGTCGTTGTCGTCGCCGGCGTCGCCGTCCTTCCTCCTTCGTCGTCGTTCGCGTCGTCACCGTCCTCCCTCCTCCTTCGTCGTTGTCGTCGCTGTCGCCGTCGTCGTCCTTCCTCCTTCCTCGTCGTCGCCTTCGTTGGCGTCGTCGTCGTCGTCTTCGTCGTCGTCGGCGTCGGCGTCGTTGTCGTCGTCGAAGTCGTCGGAGACGTCGTCGGAGTCGTCCTAGTCGTTGTCGTCGGTGTCGTCGTAGTCGGTCTTAACAGGTTTTGCAAACCAAGTTGCGGGTGGGTGGGTGGGATGTTTGCGCGAGCAGTGGAGAAGACAACTTCAAGTTCAGCAAATTAGTTGCACCACTTAGATTGCACCACACAGCTTCCACCGCATAGCTCACAACACATACACTGCACCACCTTGATTGCACCACTACACCATGTAGATATACAAATACATATATTCATATACTAGAACAATCGCGCGCGCTTCGCGCGCGCTCAAGTTCTAGCACAAGGAATATCATCCTTATCGTTTCTTGCATCCAGGGGCTCTCTTGGAAGCCCTGCGCAAGCCTCGGAATCGTATAGAAGGGGAACAGCTGAAACGTAACAAGCATTACTTGTCGTTCGGTGTTCAACGATTTGGGGCCCTCGAAAGCTTCCTGGGTTCTTTCCTGGGGCCTTCATTGTGGTCTGTTGTGCAAAAATAAACAAGGGGGCGAACTTGGAAAAAAACGGAATGGTGGAATTTTCCTTTTCTCAAATTGTAGTGCCTGGGCTATGGGTTAGGCGTTTTCTGCATGCAGGTCACGGTCTGTTGGGATGCCTCTCGGGGTCTTCGTGCAAATAAGCAGGGGGTGAGTTTGAAAAAAAGGAATTCTAAAATTCCACTGCTTCAACTCATGGGATCATGGGATCTCGGTTTCTACAATGGTTTCAGGGGCAGCAAGAGGACACGAAGACGATCCAAGAGAGTGCCAAGACGGCGTCAGAGAGTTCAACAGCATTCCCGAAACATGTTTGCATGTGAAACCGAAATCTTGATGGGGCTCGAGGAAGAGGATAGGGCCGGATAGGGAATAGGAGTCCCAACTTGAAAAAAAATGAATTCCCTTTTTCCCAAATTCCTCTGTCTTGGAGCGTTGGAAGCGGGAAAACGTGAGAAGGCGAAACAATTCGACAAAAACCACTGAAAATCAACGATTTTACCCTCGTCGGGCTCTCTCGGGACGGCTCTCGAAGCTCTCTTGGGCTGTTTTGGGGGCATCGTCGGGAAATTTTCAGGAGACTCTCAAGGGTCTGGGGTGTGTTGGAGGCCTCTGGGGGGTCCTGGAATCCTCTCGGAGGTCTCTGGCGGCCTCCTGCTCCCGCTCTTGGGCTCAGCTTGGGCCTGTTCTGGAGTGGTCTGGAGCTGTCCGGGGCGCCTCTTCGGCAGTCTTAAGACCGTCTTGGCCCGTCTTGGGGCCGTCTTGGGGGCCTCTTGGGCGGTCTTGGGGGCCTCTTCGGCCGTCTTGGAGCGTTGGAAGCATGAAATGGTGAGAAGGCCAAAAACCCTGGAAAAAAATAAGAAAATTAACGATTTTAGGTTCTCCGGGCGCTTTCGGGAGGCCTCTCGGAGCTCTCTTGAGGTCTCTTGGAGGCCTCCTGGGAGCCTGGAGAGCCGCCCGAAAGCTATCCTGGGTTGCTTGGGAGCGTCTTGGACACTTCTTTTACGTTCTGGGGGCTTCTTGGGGTCGTCTTGGGCTGTCTTTGGGCATTGTGGGGGCTCCCCAGGAGGCCGGGAAGCGCGGTACCGGAAGCGCACACGAGACGTGTGCGAGGTGGAGGACGCCCTGGGAGGGGGCCCGGCACATTGTTTATTATAATGCTATCTATCTATCTATCTATCTATCTATCGATCTATCTATCTATCTATCTATCTATCTATCTATCTATCTATCTATCTATACACACATACACATAGGATCCTGGGCGCTATCTTGGGATGGGGGCCTTTCCAAGGGCGAATGAAGACTTTGTGGACCTTTTTAAATGACTCTTGGGTCGTTGTGGATCCCTCCTGTGGCCCTTTCGGGGCTCTCTTGGGCTGGTCTGGGGGGGCCTGTTAGGCAGTCACGGGGGCTCGGGAACCAAGAATAGCGGGATCTCGAAAGCAATTGACAACCGAATGGAAAATACGATCTCTGGCCGCAGATTTGCTCTCCTGGAGGCACCTGTGTGACACTAATGCGGCATCTTGCGTCGGGGATCTTCTGACCCGGGTCAATCCAGACCTGGGTCAGTCAGGCCCTGCAAGATCCTGCACTATCCTGCGAGATCCTGCACCCAAACCCAGGTCAATGAGAAGGAGCCAGCAAACTCCTGCAGGATCCTGGACCCAAGCCCGGGTCCGTGCGACCCTGGCCCTGCAGGATCTTGCAAGATCGGGCGCTCTGGCTGACCCCCGTTTGCATTGACCCCCGTCCCAAGGCTCCCGATTGGGGACCTCGTGGGCCGTGCTGAGGCCATCCTCGACCCCACCCCAGGCTTTTACTAGCCTCGAACGTATCCCTATCCCTAAGGTTGACACGCCAAAAGGCGAGGACAATCCTAGGGATTCGCCCTCAAAAAATAAGGGAATCCCTAAGATTGGCATCGTGATGAGGAGGTGCCCAGCATAGGGATAGGGATATGTTCCAGGCTGGTAAAGAGCCTCGCCGGCCGTCTCGAGCCGTCCAGATCCCTCGGCGGGAGCACCCAGCGCGCAGATCGGGGCTGGAGCGCCCTGCTACACTGAGGTCGGAAGTGCCCCCCCTACAGGCGGATTGTGGACGAGAAATGAGCAATAGTCAAAAAAGAATCAGAGAGCCTCAAAAAATAGTCCAAAAGATCGTCCCTGGACTGTTCCTTACTATTTTTAAAAGATTCCTCCTGTGGAGGGACAGGCCCGACTGGAGGCTGGAGCGCCCTGCCGCACCCAACTTTAGGGGGGCGGTGGGCAGGGGCCATCGGGCCCCAGGCCCTTCCCCAGTGCATGTATGAAGGGGCCCCAGGACACACAAATAAATACACACAAACAAAAAGATTCCCCATATTTTCCTATATTTTCTGGGTTTTCGTCTTCCCCCCCAATTCCCATAGTTTCCCATATGTTCTGGGTTTTTGTCTTCTCCCCCAATTCCCATATTTTCCTGGGAGTCGACGATTAATTGTGTCTGTGTGTTTTTTTTCCTCCTGAATGTAGGCATACACGTGTGATGGATGCATGTGTCTACCTCTGCTCAGTGCGACTGTTTGCAGCACGGGGTCCTGTGGGGGGAGACGCCACCCGCGCGAAACAGGCGCCCAAAAAGCAAAGCCAAGATCCACTTCATGGAGGGGGGGGAGGGGGTGCGAGGGCCCGCGCCGATCGCCAGAACAAAGAATAAAAAACGGTCACATGGATGTATATGTTTACCAACGTGTATACACATATGCATACCTATACGACCACCCTGCGGGTGATAAGGAGGTTGGGGGGGAGGTCCCAGCAATGGGCAACAGTTGTGATTGTTGTTGTGACGATGCCAATGGAGAGTGTTGCGTTGCCGCTCGCTCTTGGGAGCGTCGGTGTCGAGTTGTTTACATCACCCTTCGTTCTTTGGCGCCTTGGTACCATTCGTCCCTCCCCCTGGGAACCTGCCCAACCTGCCCAACGGCAGCCAACGGCGGCATGTTGTCACAGAATACTGGAGCGCTGGCAAAGGCTGGCGCAGCCCGTGCCCCCGCTTGCACTATCGATCTCACTATCGATTTCACTCAATCGATCTCACTCGATCAATCTCACTATCGATCTCAAAATCGATCTCATCATCGATGTCTGTCGGCCGGTCTCACTGTCGATCTCACCATGGATCTCACAATCGATCTCACTATCGATCTCACTATCGGCTTCCCTAACGATCAACAACAACATCAGCAGCAACAACATCAACAACAATCGATCATCATCATCAACAACATGAACATCATCATCAACATCATCATCATCACCACCACCACCACCACCACGACCACCACCACCATCATCATCATCAACATCATCATCATCAGCAGCATCATCATCAGCAGCAGCAACATCAGCATCATCATCATCATCATCACCACCACCACCACCACCACCATCATCATCATCATCAGCACCATCACCACCACCACCACCATCATCATCATCATCACCACCACCACCACCACCATCATCATCATCATCACCACCACCACCACCACCACCATCATCATCATCATCACCACCACCACCACCACCACCATCATCATCATCACCACCACCACCACCACCATCATCATCATCATAATCGTTTTCAGCACCATCATCATCACAATCATCATCATCATCATCATCATCATCATCACCACCATCGTCATCATCATCAGCATCATCAGCATCAGCATCATCATCATCATCATCAGCATCATCATCATCGGGACACCGACGGGACACCGACCGAACACGGGCGGGACACCGGCGGGACACCGCGGGCCCTCAGACGCCCGGACGGTAATCATTTGGTCCGGCCGCGCCTCAGCCACACGGGACCCCAGCGGGACACCTGGCGGGACACCGCGGGCCCCCAGACGCCCGGACGGCAATCATTTGGTCCTGCCGCGCCTCAGCCACAGGAGACTTTCTCTCGCCCGGCTTCGCCTCGCCCGCACGCACGGCGCACACGAACACGAAAACGAAATCGATGTCCCGGTAGGGGGGCTCTCCGTTCCACTTCGATCTCACCCCCCAACCTCCGATACACACAAGACTGCGTTGGCGCTTCGCGCCACGCACCTTGGTCCTTCAAGCTTCGCATGTGTCGGCACTTGGCGTCATCCTCGTTGGCCTTTGGAACTTGGCCGTGTCCTTTCAAGTCCCCTTGATGTTCCTGCGCCACCCGAAATTTTCTTGGGGTGCGTTTTGATTTGAATTTCGAGGCGGGCCCGATGACGTGGCGACGAGAACGGCACCTGGAGGCTCCGAACAAATGTTGAACCAAAAACGCGTGCCTGCTTCGTTGGATCCTGCGCAGGCAGGTGTCGTAACGGCCTGCGCGTCGATGTTTGATACCGCTTGGATCGTTCAGCCGTCGTGTGGCCCACATACTGGCGCGCTCTTGGCTCAGGCTGTCCAGGTGCGCAATGCGAAACAATGGTAAGCCATGCGAATGAATGCCACACGAAGCAACGCACTGCCAAGCAATACCACAGAAGACGAAGCAATGCAATGTCAAGCATTGCCGCCAGCAATGCCGCCTTGGCTCTGGAAACACACCGAAATCCAGGTTCGCCACGGATGTCTGGGAAATGTTGTTGCAAACCCGGGGTTCGGGTCAGTTTGGTGCATTTCGTGTGAAGGCGCCCTCTGGAAGACGCACGACCATGTAAAGGACTGACGTTCGTGGCCCCACCACACGGGCTCGCTCGTGGCCCAAGTTGCCCAGTCGCGCAATGCAAGGCATTGGAAAGCAACGCCTGATCGTTCCACATCGCTCCTCTCATTCATCATCGCTCTCCCCTGGCGTTGCGAACCATTCCCCGTCTGCCGCAGGTTTTTGCGCGGAGGCTCCTCGTTGAAGAACCTCTTGGGGGCCTCACGAATGCCTCTCAAGGGCTTTGAAAACCTCTGGAGTCCTCCTGGGCGCCTCTCTGGGCCGTCTTAGGGGGTCCTTTTGAAGCCCGTTTGCATCGTCATGGGTCACTCTTGGGCCCTGCTGGGGCCTTCTGAAGGAATTTGGGCCCCCTGCGGGCCTTATTGGAGCCATCTCGGGCCCTCCTGGGGACCTCTCATGGCCCTCGTGGGTCTCTCTTGGAAGCCTTTGGGGGCCTCGTGAGCTTTTTTGCGCGGCAGGGCTGGGGGACCTCTTCGAAGGGCGTCCAGGGGGCCCAAAGCCCCGGATGCTAGGGATCCGGCTTGAGTGCAGGAAAAGGGATGCATACCTATATATATATATATATATATATATATACATACACACACCTATCTATATATATATATATATATATATATATACATGTATGAGTATCCGCCACCGTGCCTCTGGACACGGGGTGGGCGTTTTCTCAGGTCCTTTACCTGAACCCTGGAGCCTCGGTCCTCAGTACTGAAGAGTTGTTCAAGGACCTGGACCCCTATTTCCGAAATTTCTTTTTGGGCTTCCTTTGGGCTTCCCGTGTGCCCTCTGGGCTCCCCCGCGGCTTCCTGGATGAATGTTCAGCCCCAAGAGGGCCCCAAGACGGGCAAAGAGGGCCCCAAAAGATCCCCACGACGGACCAAGAGGGCCCCGAGTCACCGAAAGATCGTTCCAAGACGCCCAAGATGGCCACAAAGACGACCCAAGAGCCCCCAAGACGTCCCGCGAGGCCTCGAAGAGGCCTCCCAAGAGGCCCCAAGAGGCAAAAGCCGTTGGCTGTCCTAGGTTTTTCAAGGGTTTGGGCGTTCTCGCCTTCCCTGTTTTCCCGACGCTCCAAGACGGCCCAAGAGGCCCCCAAGACCACCCCAAGACGGCCCAAGAGGCCTCCAAGAGGGTCCCAAAACTGCCGAAGACTGCCTAAGAGCGCCCCAAGACGGCCCAGAGGGCCCCAAGACGGCCCCACAGGGACCAAGAGAGGGAACACAAACCGAAAATCCGAGCCTCCAAGAGCCCCCCAAGAGTCCCCCAAGAGCCCCCCAGGAAGCCCCCGCTCCCAAGACCCCCAACAGGCCCCCTGGGGTGCTCCAAGAGGCCCCGAAGAAGCCCCCAAGAAGCTCCCCAGTGGCCTCAAAACTTCTCCCCAGAGGCTCCCGAGAGCCCTCCGAAGAGACCCCAAGAAGCATCCACGAGGGCTCGGATCCACAACCCATGTACGTCTCGAAACTCTGCTGGAGCTCTCTTGAGCCATCTTGGCGCCCTCTGGGGCAGTCTTTCGGCTCTCTCACGTCTCCAAAGGTCTCCTCGAGGACAGTCCTGCCTGCCCTGCCGTTCCCCACGGGTACGAGCACACCACCATGCAGCCGCCGTGGTGCGAATTAGGCCGGCAGAATGAGTGAAGCGATTAAATAACAGATGGCACTGTCCGCTGATGGTCCTTTCAGGTCCAGCTAGCGAGGTGGAAGAGGGAGAAAGAGAAGGGACGAGGAGGCGGGAGGGAGCGAGGAGGAAGGAGGAAGTACAAACGAAATCGGGAGGAGGGAGGAGGGAGGGAAGCAGGGAGGCAGGGAGGAGGGAGGGAATAGAGAGAGAAGGAACGGAGGAAGCGAGGGAGGAGGAAGGAGCGAGAGAGGCGAAGGACGGATGAATAGAACGTGAACGACGACGACGACGACCATGACGATGAGGCCAAGGCCAGGGTCGGAAGGGCCTGCGCAAACTTCAGCGGGTTCTGGTTGTCGTCCACGATGAGATTGCCGGTGATGAAGATGAGGATCCCTCCCGGGGCGCTCTGCCGTCCCCCTACTCAATCCTCAGTATACTTCCTCCTCCTCATCCTGCTCCTCCTACTCCTCCTCCTCCCCCGCGCAAGATGAACATCCACAGTATCTTGGATTATGTGGGAAGAGGGCCGAACACCTGGGTGGGAGGCAGTGGACACGTGCAAGAATCTGGGCTCCACCGAGGCCAGACTTGATCCAGGTACACTGCGCCGCTGGCTTCTGAGGGAGGGAGACTGAAAAGTCGAGACGCTGTCGACTTGTACATAAACTTTGCCCGCACGGTCTCCTCCTCCTCCTTCTCCTCTTCCTCCTCCTCCTCCTCCTCCTCCTCCTCCTCCTCGTCCTTCAAGCCCCGAAGCGTTCTGCCGAGCGCGCGCCCGCGAGCCTTCGGTGGCAACCCATGGGCGCCACCCATACCATCTTGCCGGCTCCTGCGAATCGACACGAATCGACGCTGGTCGACGCTAAATCGACGCTGAGCGACGCTAAATCGGCGCCATCTCATCGACTCCCAGACGCTGATCGACGCCAAAGACGGAATCAAGCGGGTATACCAGGCCCCCATGACTTGCTGCCGAACGAGCCCCAGGCTCCACGGGCAACGCGACGACCCCGCAGAGCCAGCACGAGACGGGCGCGCGGCTCCAGGCTGCGGCCGCCCGCTCGGCGGGCCCGCTCGCAAGGGGCGAGCCGGCCCGCCGCCGCCGCCTCGGCGGTGTCGCGCCCGAGACCCGACCGCCGCAGCTGCCGCGCGGTGCCCTGGTGGAGAACCACGCTGAGCTCGGCTCCCCAGCGCCGCGCCAGCGCGCTGGCGGCCAGCGCCGCCGCCGCTGCAGCCTCCTCCTCCTCCTCCACCGCCTGCTCATCCTCCGCCTGCTCCTCCTCCTCCTCCTCCTCCTCCTCCTCATCATCATCATCATCATCATCATCATCATCAGCAGCAGCAGCAGCAGCAGCGTCACCAGAAGCAGCAGCAGCAGCAGCATCTGCATCAGCATCATCATTATCATCATCGCCACCACCATGATCCTCAGCATCATCATCATCATCATCATCATCATCATCATCATCATCATCATCAGCAGCAGCAGCAGCAGCAGCATCATCATAATCAGCTGCAGCAGCACCACCAGTAGCAGCATCGTTCTTCGTCTTATCACTATTATCAGTAATAGTATTAGCACTAGTGCTAGTAATAGTAGTAGTACTACTACTATTATTCTGAATAATCATAATCCTCCTCCTCCTCCTCCTCCTCATCATCATCATCATCATCATCATCAGCAGCAGCATCATCAGCATCATAATCATAATCATAATCATCATCATCATCATCATCATCATCATCATCATCATCATCATCATCATCATCATCATCATCATCATCCTTATCACCATCATCAGCAGCATGGTGACCGTCGTCGTCGTCTCGTCAGCAGCATCATCATCATCATCATCATCAGCATCATCATCCTCATCATCATCATCATCAGCATCATCATCATTATCATTATCATCGTCATCATCATCTTCATCATCATCAGCATATTCAGCATCATCATTATCAGCATCGTCATCATCACAACCATCATCGTCGTCATCATCACCTTCGTCAGCATAACCCTCATCATCATCATCATCATCATCATCATCATCATCGTCACTATCATCATCCTCATCATCATCATAGTCACCATCATCAGTATCCCCATCGTCATCATCGCCGCCATCGACATCACCACCATCATCACCAAAGCATTCAATATCAAAACCATCATCATCGTCATCATCGTCACCGTCATCATCGTCATAATCATCAGAACCCACATCCTCAACATCATCAGCAGCAACATCATCATCATCATCACCATCATCAGCAGCATCATCCTCATCATCGCCTTCGCCGTCGGCATCATCAGCATCATCATGGCATGATCCTAAGTATAATCGCCAGCATCGCATCATCTTCCCATCATCATCATCACCATCCTCGTAGTCGTCATCCGCATCCTAATCATCAGCAGCATGACGTTAGCAGCATCATGAGCATCATCATCATTATCGCCATCGTCATCGACATCGTCATCGTCACCACCACAGCGGCTACCAGCACCATCATCATCATCATCATCATCATCATCATCAGCATCATCGTCACCATCCTCATTCAGATCATAATCGTCATCGTAATCGGCATCACCATCGTCGTCCTAATCATCCGACTTGTCATCCTAATCGTAATCGGCATCGTCATCGTCATCATCATCTTCGTCCTAAACATCCGAATTGTCATCGTAATCGTCTTCGATTTCAACATGGTCGTCATCGGTATCATCACCAGCATCATCATCATCAGCAGCAGCATCATCATCAAAATCATCGTCATCGTCGTCATCGTCGTCGTCGCCGTCCTCATCATCCACAACTCCAATATCAACAGCATCCTCATCGCCAACATGCTAATCATATCAGCCAGCGTTGACTCCAAATAGATAGTGGGTGATGATGGTGATGATGACGATGATGATATGGTGCATTGGCATAGGCATAGGCATAGGAGCGCTCAAAGGTGGTGCATAGGCATAGGCATAGGCATTGGCATAGGCATAGGCATAGGAGTTAGGGGGAGGCATAGGCATAGGCATAGGCATAGCCATAGGAATTAGGGGAGGGGGGCATAGGAAGTGTGGGGGGGGGGGGGGGGCAACGGACCAACTAGTAGGGTTTGAGTTAGAACTCCTATAGGGCAAGCCTATTTGGAGAATAATCGCTAGCACCAGCACAATCCTCATCATCACGAACATCAGCATGGTCCGCCACCCTTCCGCAGGCACCGAGTGGAGCTTCCTCCGGTCGGCACGAGTATTCAATCCGAAATACGAGTGTTCTGTATACTCTGTCGGGTGCCCGGGGCCCAGAGTCCCTGATTGCTGGGGGGTGTCTGACCTCCTGGCGCGCCCCGCAAGACTTCAGACGCAAGAGGAGCGTGTTTCGGGACATACGTTTCCGCTGCTGCCCAAAACGGTAGCAGGCACCGTCCTGAAGCCCGTCCTTGGGCGCCTCTCGGGCCGTCTTGTAGGCCCCAGGAGCTGGCTCACGAGGCTGACCATCGTCCAAACCCGTACTGATGCTGCATGAAGTTGATAATATTTCCAAATAATCAAGTCCCCTGATTATTTTTGGACTAGTTTGAATATTCCTCCTGTAGAGGGACACGCCCGACTTAATGATAGTATCGGCTTTTCGGTCCAACAGCGTCCCAGCTCATGAGGCCCGCAGTATCGCCCCGAGACGGCCCAAGAGCCCCCAAGCTGGGCCTACGAAGCCCCCAAGACTGCCCAAAGAAGGGCCCAAGAGGGGGAGCACGAATTGACATCTCCAGACCTCCACCCTAGGACGGCCCCAGGATCTCTCCCAGAGGACCCTTAGGCGCCCAAAAGAGGCTCCGAGAGGCCCTCAAGAGGTAAACCCCTGAGAGGCCTTCCCCCTCGTCCCCCTCCGCCTCCCCCCGCCCTTCTCCCTGCCCCCTCCTCCCGCGCTCACCCTCCTTCAGGGCAACAGGCTGCGAGTTGGGGTGCGTCCCTCGCAATGGGTGTCCCACATTTGCAGTTCCTAGCGGTGACCGTGACGCACCCGAGGGACTGCTCAGTGGTGGCCCCTTCGCAGAACTGGTAGTTTTGTCAGAAATTCCCCTCCTTTGGGTGGGGAGTGGCGACCCCAGCGCCCCCGCCCCCCCGCTCCCACCCCCCCGGCCGTTGTTGGTCGGGCTGGGCTGGCAGTCGCACTTCACGACCTGGTGCTGAACCTGCGGGGGACGGCGAATGCCGGAAGAACCGAAGAACCGGAGGAAGAGGAGAAGGAGAAAGACCTCCTCATCCTCCTCCTCCGGATACTCCTCCTCCTCCTCCTCCTCCTCCTCTTCCTCCTCCTCCTCCTCCTCCTCCTCCTTCTCATCAACACCACCACCACCGCCATCATCATCATCATCATCACCACCACCACCACTACCATCACCACCACCACAACCCATCATCATCATCCTCATCATCATCATCATCAACACCACCACCACCACCACCACCACCATCATCATCATCATCATCATCATCATCATCATCATCATCATCATCATCATCATCATCGTCATCGTCATCGTCATCGTCATCGTCATCGTCATCATCATCATCATCATCATAATCAGCAGCATCATCATCATCATCATCATCATCATCATCATCACCACCACCACCACCATCATCATCACCATCATCATCATCATCAGCAGCAGCAGCAGCGGCAGCAGCAGCAGCACCAGCATTAGCATCAGCATCAGCATAAGCATCATCATCAGCAGCATCATCTTCAGCAGCAGCATCATCATAATCGTCGTCGTCTCAGCAGCAGCAGCATCATTATCGTCATCATCATCATCATCATCATCATCATCATCATCATGATCATCATCATCATCATCATCATCATCATCATCATCATCATCTTCACCATCATCCTCATCATCATGATCCTCATCGTCATCGTCATCGGAATCGTCATCGTCATATTCGAAAGATCGTGTTCTACCGCTGCTGGCGGAAAACCTGGGGGGGTCACTAACGGTTCGAACCCCTCCCCCCCCCCCGGAAAACCCGGGGGGGTCACTACCGGTTCGAAACCCTCCCCCCCCCCGTTCATCATGAAAAGGGGGGGGGGTCACTACGGGTTCGCGAACTCGAAAACCGGGGGGGGTCACTAGCGGTTCGACTCCCCCCCCCCAAAAAAAACCGAGGGGGGGGGCGAACAGTGGTGGGGACGGTGGTGGTGGGGACAGTGGTGAGGGGACAGCGGGACAGTGGTGGGGACAGTGGGACAGTGGTGGGGACGGTAGTGGTGGGGACAATGGTGAGGACAATGGTGGGAACAGTGGGGACAGTGGGACAGTGGTGGGGACGGTGGTGGTGGGGACAGTGGTGTGGGGACAGTGGGAATGTGGTGGAAACAGTAGGACAGTGGAGGGTACAGTGGTGGTGGGGACAGTGGTGAAGGCGGTGGCGAGGACGGCGGTGGGACAATGGGACAGAGGTACAGTGGGGACAGTGGTGGGGACAGTGGGGACAGTGGTGGGAACAGTGCGACAGCTCAGTGGGACAGCGGAGGAGTCAGTGGGACAGTGGGGACAGTGAGGATAGTCGGGCAGTGCTTGGGGCCGTGGAGAAAGTTGTGAGAGTGGAACCGTGGTGGGAACAGTGGTGGGGACAGTGGGGACAGTGCGACAGTGGTGGTGGCACTGGTGGGGACAGTAGGGGCGGTGGTGGAACCAGTGAGGACAGTGGTGGTGAGTGGTGCTGGGAACAACAGTGGGGGATGTGGTGAGGACAGTGGTAGGGACCGGGAGTCGTTTGCTGGCGGTGAGAGGGGGGGGTGGGGAGGGGTTCGAACCGGTAGTGACCCCCCCTCCGGTTCTCGAAGGGGGGGGGGGGTTCGAACCGGTAGTGACCCCCTCCGGTTTTCGAGGGGGAGGGGGGGAGGGGTCAGGGGAGGGGGGGGGTTTTGCCAGGGGAGGGGGGGGGGGGTCCAGCAGGGGGGGGGGGGGGTTCGGAGGGGGGGGGGGAACCCCCGGGTTCCAGAGGAGAAGGGCGGGCGGCAATTTTTCACAGTAAAGCGGCGGTGGATCACGCTCTCTCTCTCATATTTGTCGTCGTCGTCATCATCATCAGCAGCATCATCAGATCATCAGCATCACCATCAGCATCATTATCATTAGCATCATCATCATCAGCATCATCATCGTCATCATCACCATCATCACTCATGATCATCATTAAAATCAGCATCATCATCATCAGCAGCAGCAGGAGCATCCCATCTCCTCTCACTCCTCTTCCGTTCATCCTCAGCCTCCTCCTCCTCCTCCTCCTCACCATCGCCATCATCCCAAAGGGCCAGAGAGGGCTGACAACGTCCAGCACCTCGTCTTCGTCCCTGTCCTCCGCTCTGTCGGACGAGTTCGACCAGCGGGCCGGCTGTGAAGTTGGTGGAGAGTACAACAAAGAAAGATGTGCATGCATGTCTGCCAGCGTGGACCCCAAGCAGTGAATTGATGCACTGTGTATGTGCAAGGTATGTGGTGCAAAGTATGTGCAAGCTACGTGGTGCAATGTATGAGTTGTAATGTATGTAGTGAAAGCTATGCGGTGCAAGCTGTGGTGTAAGCTATGTGGCGCAAGCTATGCGATGTAGGCCATGTACTGTCAGGCATGTGGTCTACGCTGTGCGGTACAAACTATGCCGTCTAAGCTGGGGAGCGCAAGCCATACGGTGCAAGCTAAGTGGCGACAGCTATGTGGTATGATCCATGCGGTGCAAGCTACGTGATGCAAACTATGTGGTGGAAGCTACGTGGTGCGAACTCTGCGGCGCAGCGAAAATCGAGTAGGGAGTCGACTACAGGATTGATTTACACATAGCTGACTTGCTCGTCGAATCTACGAAAAGTCTGCAACATGTTCCGTAGGTCGGCGAGCATTCTACGTATTCTTCGCAAGTTCGACAATCCACCTGAGGGTAGATCAATTCTGTAGTCGATCCCCTAATCGAAAACAAGGTGCAAGCCGTCCTCCTCCTCCTCCTCCTCCTCCTCCTCCTCCTCCTCCTCCTCCTCCTCCTCATCATCATCATCATCATCTCATCATCATCATCATCATCATCATCGTCATCATCATCATCATCAGCATCAGCATCATCATCATCATCATCATCATCATCATCATCATCATCATCATCATCATCATCAGCATCATCATCATCATCATCATCATCATCATCATCATCAATCATCATCATCATCATCATCATCATCATCATCATCATCATCATCATCATCATCATCATCATCATCATCATCATCATCATCATCATCATCATCATCATCATCATCATCATCATCATCATCATCATCATCATCATCATCATCATCATCATCATCATCATCATCATCATCATCATCATCATCATCATCATCATCATCATCATCATCATCATCATCATCATCATCATCATCATCATCATCATCATCATCATCATCATCATCATCATCATCATCATCATCATCATCATCATCATCATCATCATCATCATCATCATCATCATCATCATCATCATCATCATCATCATCATCATCATCATCATCATCATCATCATCATCATCATCATCATCATCATCATCATCATCATCATCATCATCATCATCATCATCATCATCATCATCGCTTGCTCCCCCCACTCCTAGCCCTTTCGATCAGGGTCGGCGGCACCGGCCGTCAGGCCTCCCCAATCAATTCTGTAGTCGATCCCCGAATCGAAAACAAGGTGCAAGCCGTGTGGGGCAGGCCGTGTGCTCCATGCTCTACAGTCGGGGCGTTGACCTAAGGAACCCTAAATAAGCAACGAGGCCCCTTTTTTCCATGGGTTGAACTTCGATTTCCTATCGAAAGCATAAGGAAACCCTGAGGCAAGCTGCGAAACACCCAAGGAACGCGGAGCCCCTCCCCAACGAAAAGGGTTCCTTCTTCAGGGCCCCGACTGTACGATCAGGTCGGGCGTGTCCTCCTAATTACAGGCAGGCCTTGGGCGACAACTTAAAAGCATCCAAAAAATATTCCACAGATGGTCTAAAACTTATGGGGGAACCGTCCCCATCCTGTGTTCGACTATTTTGGAACACTCCTCCCGTGAAGGGACACGCCCGACTGAAGATTAGGAGCGGCGACGAGCGGCAGCGAGGCGAAACCTCCGCAAAAACCCAGCGACTACGAGCGGCGCGACGCACAACGACCACGAGAGAAGCGACGAGCGGGCATGGCAACGGCCACGCGGCGACTCCCCGACGGACCGGGCATCTGCAGGCGGCGGCAGCGCCAAGCCACCACGAGCGGCGACGACCAGCGACTACGAGCGGGCACGGACGGCCACGAGCCGAAGCCTCGACCCACTTTTACTTTTTGCGTCGGCGGCTGGGCAGAAGGCGACTGCTCCGGCGGATAGGCAACAGGGGACACGCTGTATGCAAACCAAGGCCGCAATGCACGGGAGGAGGAGGAGGAGCCCTGGCGCGACGGGAAGAGAGGAAGCCAGGCCACTCAGAGCTGCCGGCTGCGGCGAATCCTCGACACACTCACCCAGCGCCTACGAGCGGCGACTACGAGCGGCGACGAGCGGGTACGTGCGGCCTCGTGATGAATCCTCGACGCACACATCCCGCGACTACGAGCGGCGACGCGCGGCGACTACGAGCGATGACTACGAGCGGCGGCAACACCAAGCCACCACGAGCGTTGACGAGCGGCGACTACGAGCAGGCACAGACGGCCACACGGCGAATCCCCAAAGGAGCGGCCCGAGAGGGTCCCAGAGGGGCACAAGACGGCCCGATAGATCCCAAGACGCCCACAGGACGGCCCCACGAGGCGCCGAGAGGGCCCCAGGACAGCAGAAGAGGTGTCCAATCAGGCCCCACAACGGCCCCAAGAGACTTCCAAGCAGACGGCCCAGGAGGCTCCCAAGACGGCTTGAAAATGGGCCCACAAGACCCCCAAGACAGAGCCTACAGAATACGTCCAAGAGGCTCCAAGACGGCCCAATTGCGGCTGGACGTGGCCTGGAAGCTCTTCAGTAATGCCCCCGAGAAACCAAATTCGTCAAACCTGAGGCCCTCTTTCCATGCCAATATTCTGTGTGCGGCTAGAACCTGAGCCCGCGCAAAGCACGAGCGTAGCACATATAGAATATAACAATGTAAGTATAGATACATACATCATATTTACATACATACATACATACATACATACATACATACATACATTCATGCATGCATGCATGCATACATACATACATACCACGTACATACATATATACATACATACATACATATATATATACATACATACATACATACATACATACATACGTACGTACGTACGTACGTACATACATACATACATACATACACACATATACACATACATACGTACACACATACATACATACTCATAGTCATAGTCATAGTCATATGCATATACATACGTAGACATAGACATACACGTAAACATAGAAAAACATCTAGATCTATAAATAAACCCTCGCATATGCATACGCATATACATATACAATCATATACATACATATACACATATACACATACACAGACATAAGATATTCGCATTGGTATATACGTATATATACATATAAATGTGTATGTGTATATATGTATATGCAAGTGCAAATACATACAAATACACATATACATGTACACGTACATATACGACTGCAAGCACATGTCCATATACTCATGCACATACGTGTACACATACATATACATATACAACTACAAATACATACACACATGCATATTACATATAACACAATACATTACATGTACATAAACCTATACATATACAATTACACGTACACATACACACACAAACACAAACATACGCATGTACGTATACGTACACATGCACATACACATATACATACATGACCACATACATACATACACACAGGCATACGGTACTTTACGCTGCATTGCAATACAGTACGTTACATTGCATTGCACTACATTGCGTTACAACACACTACAACTCATTACATACACACAGACACAGACATGCATACACACATGCATACATTCATACATACGCGTACATACATACATACATACATGTACATATACATATGCGTATGAGTGTATGTGTATTTGAAATAGATAAAGCTCTACACCTAGATATACAGAGGTACATCACCTGAATATACATACACATGTACCGAAACACACATACATAGATGGACATATGCAGGCATCAACATATACACTGACATGTACACATGTATCAATGAGTATACAAAAACATGCATGCATGTCTACGAATACCTAGACGTAGATCTATACGTATACATATACCCATACTTATGCATAAGCAAATACCTATACATATGCGTAACAACATGTACTTATACATATGCATACGCATATACATTTACATGCACATGTACACATTCACGTACATGTGCATACACATCTACATGTACAGATACAGGTACGGATATATCAAATAGACTTGTCGAAGTACATATACATATACAAATACATAAACAAATACGTATATCATCAAACATGCAAAAAGAAATGCAGGCATACATACATACATGCACACACGCACGCATGCATTGCATGCAGGCATATAGATACACATACCCACGTACTTAAATACCGACCCACAGACCTATCGACCTACCTGCATACATCAGGGCATATATACACATGCATACATACATACACACATACATGCATACACGCATGCAACTAGGCAGTAGTGGTCCTGTGGGGCGTTCCTTCCCTGCAGGCGGCCATTACCCTGGGGCGCGGTCACCCTATGCCGCGAGGGCTGGGGCTGGGTGGCTGTCCGTGGTACTCAACCCACGGGGTTGCCCTACCCAGTGAAAGAAAGGCCAGATGGTCACATAGGGGAGGCGGTCGTGGGGTTCTCCATCGCCGCCGAGCTCACCCAGCACATGGGGAGGTGGCCAAAGTGTCGCCGACAGGCACCGCATGGTCACTGCCTGTAATTCGGTGCACGCCGGTGGACTTCCCGGCGCCTATCGGCACCGGCCATGCTGGCGGCGGCAGTTTCGTTCTGTGTTATCGACGCACGGCGGGCTGGGAGCTGTTGGAGCTGATCGAGGTCCCCTCGCATCGTCCATTGCGACACGGAGTAATTCGTGGAGTGTTGGGTTAATTCGACTCAGCTGGGTGGCCACACGTGTCCGGGGGCCCATCTGACCCGTATTCATCATTCCCCA
>CAUYUJ010020532.1:66075-78575 GCA_963575745.1 Prorocentrum cordatum | reverse complement strand
AAATGCCACATTGGGTTTCCGTGGCGCATGCGGACGGTCCTACTGGGAGCCTCGGTGGAGCTCCCTATGGGGCCACGAAGCGCTGTATTGAGTGGGTGAAAATGCCACATTGGGCTTCCGGGACGCATGCAGCGGTCCCACTGGGGCCTTCGGTGGAGCTCCCTGTGGGGCCACGAAACGCTGTACTGGGTAAGCGAAAACGCCAAATCGGGTGTTTCGGGCCGCTCGCAGGCGGTCCCACTGGGGGCTTCGGTGGAGCTCCCCATGGGGCCACGAAACGCTGTACTGGGTGGGTGAAACGCAGGGAGGAGGGGCAGGGAGGGAGGAGGGGGAGGAGGGGGAGGAAGGAAGGAGGGAGGAACGCGGAGACCGTCTCTTCAAAACGAGGACCCAACGCCACAGGATGGTTGGGAAATATTGAGTTGGGCGCCGCAGGGATTCGAGACGCACTCAGCAGCCACAGGCTCGCGCCCCAGAGGCCCGAAAGGCTCGCGCTCCAGAGATCCCAGAGATCACGTTTGGCGTCCTGGTGGCTCCAGTATATAACAATCTAACACACTACGTTTGGCGCACTGGGGGCCCGAGAGGCCCCACGGTGGCTCCAAGACTCTGAAGGGGCCCTGGGACACACAAATAAATACACACGAATAAAAAGATTCCCCATAGTTTCCCATATTTTCTGGGTTTTTGTCTTCGCCCCCACTTCCCATAGTTTCCCATATTCTCCTGGGAGTCGACGATTAATTGTGTCTGTGTGATTTTTCCCCTCCTGAGATTCCCAAGACGGCCACAAGAGGTCCCAATACGACCAGAAATATGCATACGGCTGGCCAATGATTTACAACAGACTGCCTGCACTGCTCCCATGAGACCTATTTGCAACAGGTCGCCTGCGTTGCTCCCGTGGGATCCCAAGATGGACCCAAGACGGCAGCGAGGGATACCAGGATGGCCCGACGAGCGACCAGGAGGCCCCCAGAAGCCCCCAGATGGGCCAGAGGCCCCAAGATCACCGAAGATGGCCCAAGAGGCTCCGCACAGGCCCCGAGAGAACCCGACAACCCCCAAGACAGTCATCAGATGACCCCGAAAGGCGGCACACAAATGACCCAAGACGCCACCAGGAGGCCCTAGAAAGGCCTAACGAAACTCCCAGAAATGGCTCCTATGTTGCCCTGGGATGCCCTAACACTACCCAATAAAACCCACGAGGAATGAGCCTGAGAAGGCCCCAAACCTGGCACAATCCAATGATCCCCCAACCATGGATTCATCAGAGGGGGGCTGGCGGCAGAGCGGAAGCCCGTTGGATATTCTGAGCGAAAGGGGATGCTCGAGGTCGTTGCCGGTCACTGTGTCAACACTGGGATAAGGAAGGACGCCTGAGGTGGTGGTCGGTCACTGTCTGAAAAGCGTGTGCTATCCGCAAGACCACCGCGTCTGCCCACTTCGGTCCGCTGACCATGCAAGAGGTGGGCAGACCGTCTGAGTCTAGGCCCATTGGGAAGGCGATAGATGGCTGCCGCGTGATATTGAAGATCATCGTGTTGTACTGGTCGTTTCTGAGAACAGGAAGCGATGAAGACGAGGTGCGAGACTGCTTGCGCCGCCGTTGCTCGGCCATCTCGCTCAGGTCGGCTGGGAGGGATGAAGCCGCGGTCTTCGTGGTCGGCAGGATATACGCCGAGATGTTCCGAGAGCGCAGGCTGCCCTCAAACGCTGCCTCCACGCGCTCCCGCTGCCCCAACGCCTTGATGTACCTCGAGACGCTGGAGTCGAGGTAGGGGGCGGCTGTCTCAAGACACAGCGGCGAGACATCGCTCTGCCGATGGCGCAGCAGCTGCTCAATGTAGGTGGCCTTCTCCGGCAGCATGATCGCACTCAGCAGTTCCCACTCGTCCAAGTTCTCGTCCTCGGTGCCCGCTAGTGGCTCAACGTCAACAATGCAGCAGCCCAAATCCTCGAAAACTTTCAGCGCCGTCTTAAAATGAGCTTTCACTTCTTCAGATGATTTTTCCAATAGCGACGGCACCACGCCTAGATTCAGCCCCGTCAGCCCGCTTCCAAGGTTGGCCGTCAGATCCTCCTCTCGATTGGGTCCCATGAGTGAGTCGGGATCAGCAGGGTCATGACCCTTGATCACATTGAGAAATCCGCCGACCCTGTCGGCGTGTGGAAGAGGCTGTTCCGTTTGACTCGCTTTCGTCGACGTCGTCGTCTTCGTCACCGTCGCCGTCGCCGCTCCCTCTCTTTTCTCGGGCCCGTCGCCGCCCTCCCCTTGTCCTGGGCCCTCCTCCTCAAGCGCGCCAGCCGAAACGAAATTGAGCAACGTCGTAATCGAGTCGAGGGGAAGCCCCTTGCCTTTGATCCCTTTGATCCCTTCCCCGCCAGGGGGGGGGGTCCTGGGGGAAGGGTCCCAGGGGGGGCCCCGGGTCAGAGTACCACCCCCCTTGGGGTGGGCCGGGGCCCAAAAAAGTCCCAAGACGAGCCAAGAATGCCCCAAGAGGCCCCCAAGACGGTCCAAGAGGACCCCGAATCGCCGAACGATCGGTCCAAGACGTCTTTACGGCCTCCAGACGGCCCAAGAGGGCTGCAGACGGCCGAAGAGGCCTCGAAGAGCACTCCCAAGAGAGCCCCAAGAGGCAAAACCCATTGATTTTCCTGAAGTGCCTGAAGTGTCTTCAAGGGTTTGGGCGTTCTCGCCTTTTCAGCTTCCCGACGCTCGAAAACGGCCCAAGAGGCTCCAACGATCGCCCCTAGAGGTCCCCAAGACGGTCCCGAAACGGGCCAAAGAGGGCCCGAAGACGGCCCAAGACGCCTGCAAGACGGCCCAAGAGGCCCACAAGAGGGCTCCAAGAGGGTGCCCAGACAGGGAACCCAACGGACATGTCGAGCCCTCCGCCCCGAGAGGCTCCCAGGAGGCCCCAAGAGGCCCCCAAAAGGCCCCAAGAGGCCCACAAGAGGCCCCCAGGAAGCCCAAAGAGGCTCCCAAGAAACTCCCAAGAGGCCTCCAAGATGCTCCCAAGAAGGGGCCCCCAGAACTGCCCCCCAGAGGCCTCCAAGAGCGCTCCGAAGAGATACCAAACAGAATCCCTGAGGACTCTGACCCACGTCAGCGTCGTCGTCATCGTCGTCGTCGTCGTCCTCGTCGTCGTCGTCGTCGTCTTCGTCGTCGTCGTCGTCTTCGTCGTCGTCGTCGCCGTCGTCTCCCTTCAGGGTCGGCGGCACTGGCCGTAAGGCCTTCGCAATAACGCACAATCCTGGGCGGAGCGACACAAGGGCCCGGCAGTGTCGAGTGTTCTGCTCAGGGGAAAGACACCTCGTTTGCTGACCAAACCATACGTGGGTTTCATCCCTGTCAGCCCACAAAACGCGGCTGGACCCCTGATGGAGCCGCCAGTGTCGGACCCTGTGCCGGCGAGGATGTGGCCCGCTGCGAGGGCTGCCGCGGTCCCGGCGCTGGAGGTTCCGGGAGACCTCCCGAGATCGAAAGGGTTGCGCGTCACCTCGTCGCGGTAGTGAGGATTCAGAATGCCACCGCTCGCGAACTCTGTCGTGAAGAGCTTCCCCACCAGCACGGCTCCCGCGCTGCGGAGCAGGGCCACGGCGTGCGCATCCTCCGTCGGCACGCGGCCGCGCAGAGCGCGGCAGCCTGCGGCGGTGGGCACCCCTTCCGTGTCGAACAGGTCCTTGATGCCCACGGGCACGCCGTCGAGCTGGGACAGCGGCCTGCCTGCAGCCCAGCGCGCAGCAGATGCCTTCGCCTCCTCCCGAGCACTGGCAGCAGTCAAGTGCACCCAACAGTGCAGCTTCTTGTCATGGTCCCCCACTCGCTGGAGGCACGCTTCCAGGACGTCCACCGGTGTAAACGCACCACTAGCGAAGCCTGACCGGGCCTCAGCAATGGAAAGGTAATGCAGTGGCCGCGACTCCCGATAGCCTGTGGATTCCATCGTCCCAGGGGTAACCTATCTGAAGCTCTTGGCTGCCATGATGGTCTCGGCCAGAATTTCTTGAGCCAAAATGATACCGGGTGATGATGGTGGTGGTTCTCATGGTGAAGATGAGGTTCATGATGGCCATGACCTATGAGACCCCCCTTTTCGGGTGATGAAGAGGTCAAAATGGCCCCCACACGACCCAAGAGGCATCCAGACGCCCAAAAAGACCTTCAAAGAGGCCTCCCAAAAGGGCCCCATGCCGAAACCATTGATTTCCCATTGGTTGTTGCAAGATTTTGGCTTCCCGACGCACCAACGCGACCCAAGAGGCGCCCAAGATCGCCCCAAGAGGGCCCAAAGACGGCCCATGAGGGCCCCAAGACAGCCCAAGAGGCGACCAAAACGGCCCAAAAGGGCCCCAAGACGGCTCCAAAAGGAGGGACAAAAGACAGAATACTGACCGAAAACCCGAGCCTTCCGCCCCAAGAGGCCCCCCCCCAGGAGGCCCACAGAGGCGCCCAGGAGGCTCCAAGAGGCCCCAAGAGGCCCCCAAAAGGCCCCCAAGTGGCCCCAGGAGGCCCCTCAGAGGCCCAAAGGAGGCCCCCAAATGCGCACAAACGGCTCCCACGAGGCGTCCAAACTGCCTCAAAGAGGCCCCCGAGAAGCCTTCCATGAGACCCCAACGAACATCCAATATGCTTCATAGCCACAACCCAGGCACGGTGGTGGGATGGGCCGAAGGCCATCAAATACGCCGCCCCCTGTTGGCTTGCCAAGGGGTGCACGGCATGCCGGATGTTTGGGCATCTGGCCGTTCACTTGTTTTCCAAAGAACTCCCCATGGGTCCTCGGCCGATGCCGCCAGCCACCCGGAAGGCTCTGCCAGAGGTGGCTGGAAACAGTATTCCCGCTCCAGATGTATCTCACATGGCCAAAGATGGCCTCCAAGACGGCAAATATGGCCTTCAAGTTCGCCCAAGATGGTCCAAGATGGCCCCACGACGGCCCAAGAGCGTCCAAGATGCCTCCATGTTTGCCAATGAAGCCTCCAAGACAGCCCAAGACGGCCTCAAGATGACGGCTGACGGCTCAAGAGGACCCTCCAAGGCGGCCCAGGAGACCTTCCAAAGCCTGAAGAAGTCAAAATCCGCCCACTCCTTGTGGGTCTCTAAGCGTGCGAGATCGTTCCCATTCGCAATCCCCCCCCGGACCCCAAACTGGCAACTTGACCCCCCCCAGGCCCAAGACGACCCACCCCCGAAGTCACCCGGGGGGGGTCCAGCCTTCCCCGGGCTCCCCTTGGAGCGCCAAGACAGCCTCTGAGGCCTCAAAAGCCCCCCGGACGGTCCAAGAGGGCCCCGACTCGCAAAAATATCGCTCCAAACCGCCCAAGATGGCCTCCATACGGCTCAAGGTGCTCCTAGAACGCCCCACGAGGCTTCTAGCAGCCTCCCCCAGAGGGCCGTCAGAAGCCAAAATCACCGTGTTCTTTTCGGAAGAATCTATATTTCTAGCAGATTCGCCTCTGGGGTTTTCACTACGTCCTGAACGGCTCAAAAAAACCCACGACAGCTCCAGGACGGCCCAAAATAGCCCCAAGACGGCCAAACACGACCGAAGAAACCCCCAAGCTGGTCGAAGAGGGCCCCAACCCAACCAGAAATTTCGACCAGTCGGCCCCAGGACGCCCCCACGTTGTCCCAAGAAACACCCAAAGAAGCCTCAAGGGGCCCCCCAGGAATCCCAAGAGATCCAAAAAAAAACACCAACACCTCCCCAGGAGGCCCCTCACAGGCACAAAAACTGGCTCCAACACGCCCCCAAGAGCCCTCCCACGAGACCCCATAAGCCATCCGAGCGGCCTCAAACTCACAACCCCGTTCGCGGTCCGGATACCCGCACACTGCCTCCAGATCCAAGGTGAAACTATGCATCCTGGGGGTGCCGGGATCACCCGGAAGCCGAAGCCCACGCCCGCGAACCAGATCCTCACTTTTCCTCCTCCACCTTTTCCTCCTCCTCCGCCTCCCCCCTCTTCCTCCTCCACCCCACCCTCCTCCTCCACCTCCAAACGCCCCTCCACCTCCTGTTCGCCCCTGCAGCCCCGAAATTTCGCGAGCTGCCCCACGCTTTCAGCGGGTCTCACGCGCACGACTTGCACTTCAGGGTGCCCCTCTGGCGCGCACATTCGAAACACGGTCCAACGACTAACTGAGATTTCGGGAGCTTCCTCTCGCAGGTGCCGAAGCACTCGTACGCTTGCCAACTGCGCGCCGTGAAGCCGAGGTCCACGAAGTCTGCGCATACAACTTTACTGTTCCTGGTGAAGCGATCACTGTCCTGTCTGTCGCTTATGTGTTCCTGCCGTCGAAACTTGTTCTCGCACGCCACGAACGTCACTTCTCGCTCAAGCCGTTTCGCCGCATCGGCCACTTCCTTCGCGGTGCTGCCACGCGCCCCTGTTTCGCTGTTCGGTGATCCTCAACTTGCCCCATCTTCAAATGTTTCGTGTCCACGAAAGCTCCCCCGCGCGCCTCGCACGTCAGCGCCTTCTTTTCCGCATCCGCTTTCCTCTTGCGGTTCGGTGCCTTGGCATTCGCTCTCCACGCCGCTTCCTCCCTCGCCTCCGCGCAGTTCCGGCAAAGCCTGTCCGCAGCTACGTTGCGCTTCTTCTGCGCTTCCGACATCGCCGCAAATTCGTCAAAAAGCGACAGGTCTGCGTCGTTCGAACACCGCACTGCTCGGACCCTGTCGTTCCAGCTCGCAAACCCACTGCGCGACTTCTTCCTGGCTTTCACATGCGCGCACTTCGCGCAGTACATGGTCCGAATCCTTCGGCCCTTCTCCTAGTCGCCCAATGCCTTCCCGCCCCGCTCGCCGACCCGCAGCGCGGGCTCCTCCTCGCCTGCGCTTTGCAGGCCCAACCGTTGCAGGCCCAACCAGACGTGCGAGATTCGTCCCATGAACGGCCCCAAAGGCCCCCAGAACAGCTCAGGGATGGTCCCGAAGAGCCCCGAGCCCGCCCAAAAAAACCGAAGACGACACAAGAAGGCCCCAGGACAACAATAGAAGGTCCCCGACTAGCTCAAGGGGTCGGCAGATGTGGCGCAAGTCTATAGATCATTGACTTCCCTAGGTTTTGAAGGAATTTGGCATTTGCTTCTTTTCGGCCTTCGGACGGTTGACGACGGCCTCAGAGGCCCCCGAGATCGCGTCCAGATGACCCTTGCAGCCTCCAAGATGGCTCCACAACGGCCCAGGACCCAAGACATGGCCCAGATGTGGAACCCGAACGGACATTTGGAGCGCTCGGCCTCGAAAGGCCCCCAGGAGGCCCCGAGAGGCACCCAAGAAGCCCCTAAGAGGCCCCCAAGAGGCCCCAAGAGGCCCCAAGAGGCCCCCAAGAGGTCCCAACACTGCTCCCAAGAGGCCACCGAGAGCGCTCCGAAGAGACCCGAAGAAACATCCCTGAGAACTCTGACCCGCAACCCAGGCACGGTGGCGGGATGGGCCGAAGGCCAGCAGATATCGGCATCATTATCTGTAAATCAATAGCACTAGCAATAGATCGATCAATGCCACTATTCCCACTGTCTGTCTACAACAGACACAACCACGGGACGGACCACCCCGGGACAACCGCCGCGGGACAGCCGCGGGACAACCGCGGGACGGCCACGGTACAGCCACGCGACAACAACGGGATGGGCACGGAAGAACCACGGTACCACCACGGGACAACCACGAGACAACCACGGGCACGCCACTGGACCACCACGGGACTACCGCGGGACAACCCACGGCACGCCCTGGCGGACCGGGCCCGACTTGGTCTGGTTTGACCTGGGCCTGGCTGGTGGAGGAACTCGCGCTGCCCCGCCTCGCCCGCAAGCATGCCACGCGCGGCACGAGCCGAAACCGAAACCGACGTTTCACTTTGGAGCCTCCGTCTCACTTCGGCCTCGGGCTGGGAAACATTTGCTTGCGATGACGAACTGTGGAGGAATGTGATAGCCCTTCAGGCGACATCGGCGCCTGTCCCAGACTTCCCGGGTTTACGGGATTCTGAGAAGCCCCGACCTTTTCCACAGGGCCTGTTTTTCACCCCGAGTCGTCTTCTGACGGTCCCAGGGTCTGGCGAGGGCCCTCCGGAAACGCCCGAAAACCTTCGTCGTGATTTCTTCACATCGCGCGCATGTCTGGGGCATTGCAGAGGAGGGAGGAGGGAAGGAGGAAGGGGAGGAGGAGTAGAAGGAGGAGGAGGGGGAGGAGGAGGAGGAGGAAAAGGAGCAGGAGGAGGAGGAGGAAGGGGCGGCAGAAAGACAGGAGGAGGAGGAGGAAGAGGAGGAGGAGGAGGAGGCGGAGGAGGAGGAGCAAAGGGATGAGGAGGAGGAGGAGGAGGAAAGGGATGATGATGAGGAGGAGGAGGAGGAGGAGGAGGAAGAGGAGGAGAAGGAGGAAAAGGAGGAAAAGGAGGAGGAGGAAAAGGAGGAAAAGGAGGAGAAGGAGCAGGAGGAGGAGGAGGAGCAGGAGGAGGAGGAGGAGTAAATAAGGAGGGAAATGAGGAAAAGGAATATTTCTACTTCGCGCGGGCGGGGCGGCCCCTGGAGGTCCCCAGGCGAAAAGTACACCGAGACGATCCCGGCAGACTCGGGTCAGAGATGGTTTTCCTCCTGGGCGCCGCCCTCGAGGTTCTCCAGAGAGCCCCAAGAAGGGCGAAGAGGCGTCCAAGAGGCCCTCAAGATGGTACAAGAGGTTCGGAGATGCCACAAGATCGCTCCAAGACGCCCAAGATGGCCCTCAGAAGTGCCAAGAGGCCTCCAAGAGCACTCCCAAGAGGGCCCCAAGAGGCAAAATTCAATGTTGCCCCTTAGGTTTTGGAAAGATTTTGGCGTTTCCACCTTTTCGACTTCTCGACGCACCAACGCGGCCCAAGAGGCCCCCAAGATCGCCCCAAGAGGGCCCAAGAGGCTCCCAAGAGGGCCCCAAGACGGCCCAAGAGTGCTCCAAGACGGCCCAAGAGGGCCTCCAAGACGGCCCAAGAGGGCCCCAAGAACGCCCCAAGAGGGGGAACACGAAACAACATTTCGAGCCATCGGCCCTAAGAAGCCCCCAGGAGGCCCCAAGAGGCCCTTAAGAGGCCCCGAAAAGCCCCCAATAGGCCCCCAGGAGGCCCCCAAGAGGCCCCCTAAGAAGAGGCCCCCAGGAGGCCCCAGGAGGCCCCCAAAATGCCCCCTCGAGCAAGCAAGCAAGTGCCAGCGATGCTACAATGCGGGCCGGCGGAATGAGCGAAGCGATTGAATAAGAAGGGAAAGGAGGAAAAGGAGGAGAAGGAGTAGGAGTAGGAGTAGGAGTAGAAGTAGGAGTAGGAGTAGGAGTAGGAATAGGAACAGGAGTAGGAGTAGGAGTAGGAGTAGGAGTAGGAGGAGGAGGAGGAGGAGGAGGAGGAGGAGGAAAAGGAGGGGAGGAGGAGGAGAGAAGGAGGGGGAGGAGTAGGAGAAGGAGGAGGAGGAGGAGGAGGTGGAGGAGGAGGAGGAGGAGCAGGAGGAGGAGGAGG
Source organism: Prorocentrum cordatum (assembly GCA_963575745.1). NCBI lineage: Eukaryota > Dinophyceae > Prorocentrales > Prorocentraceae > Prorocentrum > Prorocentrum cordatum. The sequence continues at coordinate 69,077 of CAUYUJ010020532.1, read as the reverse complement.
AGGGAAGGAGGAGGAGGAGGAGGAGGAGAGGAGGAGGGGAGGGGAAGGAGGAGGAGGAGGAGGAGGAGGAGGAGGAGGAGGAGGAGGAGGAGGAGGAGGGAGGAGGAGGAGGGGGCACGGAGGAGGGAGAGGAGCCCAGCCTGCCGTGCAGGAGCGCCGCCGCAGCCAAGAGGCCCTCAGAGGACGCGGGCCGAAGCGGGCCGCGCGACTCTGCTGGGGGGGGGGGGGCTCGCCGCGAGCCCGCCCTTCCCGGCAGGCAGGTGGCCCAAAGGTGGCCTCCGAGACGCCGCCAAGACGCCTCCAAGACGCACTGAACGTTGGGCGGAGGGGGGGGGGGTCTGGCTCCGGACGTCGGCTTGGTGCGACTGTTTGGGACCGTGCGTCTCATATGGGAGCTCTACCTGCTCGAAACAAGCGCCAAAAACAGCCAAGATCTACTCCACAGCGGGGGGGGAGAGGGGGGTGCGAGGGCCCGCGCCGATCGGCAAAAGAATTAATTGAAACGACCCCCAGGAGGCCAAAGTCATGGAAGCTCCTGCGGTTTTTGTTCACCCGTTCTCGTTCTCGCCTTCTCGGGCTTACGCCATCCGAAGACTGCCCCAGCAAAGATAGCCCCGAGAAGGCCCCAGAAGCCCCCAAGAGGGCCCCAAGACGGGCCAAGCCGCCGGCCAGGGACATTGGTTTCACGGCAAGTGGTCCTCCAGGATTCATCGTATACATGTTATGGAACTGTGGACGCACGCATTGTTCTTTCGAATCGATAGCTCCTGCCAGGATATGCGTCCAGACGTCTAGCCCTGAATCAAAGTGAGCTGTGGACTCTGCATGGCGCTGAATATTCATCAACTCGTTAAGGTATCAGCAACTGGTACATAACGGTACGGACAGAGCAGATGGCGCCGGGTGGCACCAGGAGGCAGGAGAGCCCAGAATCGAATCGATGAGTCGGATCGGCAGGCTAGCTGGCCTCCGCTGAGAAATCGACATCCAAATCGGAAACCGCAATCGAACCGAATCGGAATCGAAAGCCAGCGAAATCGAATCGGAGGAGACGGAACGAGCCCTGGGAGGCGAGCGGGGCCTGAAGCTGCTCCCCCTCGAACGACAGGCAGGAGTTATCGCCGTAGAGTGGCCCGAGTGCAGCCCTCCAACGGCGCCACGGCGCAGAGGCGGCACGGAGGGGCAGGGGAGGGGTAAGGCGCGGGTGCACGGTTTCCCCTGGGGCCGCAGGCGGCCCGAGGTGAAGGAGGAGGAGGAGGAGGTAGAGAAGGGGGAGGAAGAGGAGGAGGAAGAGGGGGAGGAGCAGGAGGAGGAGGAGGAGGAGGAGGAGGAGGACGAGGACGAGGAGGAGTAGGAGGAGGAGGAAGAGGAGGAGGACGGGTCGCCTAAGCCCCTCGGAGAAACCCTCCAGGCGCGGGCCAGCGCCGTCAGAAAGGAGCCTCCACCGCCCAAAAAAACACGAGGACTCGCAGGGGCTCCTCCCCCGAGTCGGAGACGCCCTCGTTGTGCCCGTGCACTGCAGCTGATCCCTCGGCCCATCCGCGCTTTGATGCAACGAGGCCAGGACGGGACGGAGTCGGACCATGACAAAGTGTGGATCTCCGAGATCCGGCGGCTCGGAGGATGCGTCTGGCGCCGCGGCCGCTCGAGAGCGTTCCAGGACGCTGTGAGCGCGTTCCGGAACGCTCTGGAACGCTCTACCCCGATCCGAGCCCCCACAAGTTCTCGTCGGCCGCACCAGCCCTGGGAGGAGGCGAGCTCCCCAGCACTCAAGCCTCGACAGATCACCCGGAAGGCGTGCGACGTGCACTTGCCAACAGAAGCCCTTCTGCGCGTGGAGTGCGGCGCGCCGTGGGCAACCAAGGGCTCCAGTGTCGGAGGCCGACGAGCAAGGTGAGCCTACCTCGGGCCCGGGGGCAGTGATGGAGGCAGTGGCAGCGGCACTGGCAGTGGCAGTGGGAGCGGCAGTTGCAGTGGCGGTGCTGGTGGCAGCGGCAGTGGTAGTCGTAGCGGCAGTGCACGCGGCAGTGGTGGTGGCAGTGGCAGGCAGTGGCAGGCAGCGGCAGTCACGGTGAGCTGTAGTGGCCGATATGGGGGCACCATCATTGGTAGCAAGATGCATACCAGAAGTAGCAGCGGTAGCACTCGTAGTAACGGTAGCACTAAGAGCAGGTCTAAGAAACTGTTGTAGTCGTGGTAGTCGTGGCAGAGATGGTAAACGTAGTTCAGCAAAGGAAAGCTGAAAGCGTCAGTACAACCATTTTCAGGTACGACGTCCAAAAGTGCGCACGGCTGTTGTGAATCACGTGGTTTGTGATGTGCCTGCTGCTCATGCTTTGCGCTTCTCCTGTGTCTGCTTCCGGGTAAGCCTAGGTTATAGACTCTTTATCCTTCTGCTTCTCCTGCTTCTCCTCATGGTCCTACTGCTCGAACTCAGTGTCCTCCTCATCCCTCATAAAGCTGTTGCTTCATGGCGTTGAGGTGCGGCAAGGCAGAGAGAGAGATAGAGAAGGAGAGAGGGAGAGGATTGAAGAGGGATGAACAAGCATACAGACGGACAAGAATCGTGCATTCTTCATAGACAACCACCCGCCATGGATTTCTGCTCAAGTGCATCGAATTGCTCCTCATCCTGAAGTGGCAGCACGAACTCTGGCCGTATGCATACATGCATACATGTGAATCTACAGCAGCACAAGATGCTATGAGATAGCGTATGGCGCCCCGCGACGCCAGTGGCAACCGGGAAACACTCAACTTGAGACACTGAGCATCTCATCCGTTGCGGAGGGCGGGGAGGAGGAGGGGAGTAGGAGGAACCGGGACGAGTATGAGGACGAGAGGGCAAGGACGGGGGACGATGGGGTGGAGGAGAAAGAGGAGGAGGAAGGAGATGAGGAGGTGGAGAGGATAAGAACGAGGAGAACAACGACGACGAATAGAAAGGAGAGCACGAAGGGAAACAGAAAAGCTTACAGATCGTTTCTAGCTCGCTTGAACCC
>CAUYUJ010020532.1:21075-61075 GCA_963575745.1 Prorocentrum cordatum | reverse complement strand
CCTCGGGAACGCGCGGGCGGTCGGACCCCCTGCGGCCCCCGACGGACCGACCGCCCGTGGCGGCCGCCGCGGCCGGCGGAACATGCACTGACCGGGCGCGGCGGCGCAGCGGCGGATCGCCGGCGGGGCAAGCCGAGGATTGGCGGGGCAAGCGGCGGCGGGCGCAGCGGCGGAGCGGCGGCGGGGCGGCGGCGGCGGCGGGGCAGCGTGCGCGGCGGCGCAGCGGCGGGGCGGCGGCGGCGGCCGCGGGCGAACGGCGGCGCGGGCAAAGCGGCGGCGGGGCGGCGGCGCGGCGAGGCGGCGGCGGTTGGCTTGACGGCGGCGGGGAAAGGCAGCCTGACAGGAGTTGGGGGGGGAGAAGAGGATGAGGAGGAGGAGGAGGAGGAAGAGGAGGAGAAGAAAAGGAGGAGGATAGGAGGAATAGAAGGAGGAGGAGGAGGAGAGGAGGAAGAGAGGGAGAGGAGGAGGAGGGAGAGGAGGAAGAGAAGGAGGAGGAGGAAAGAGGGGGAGGAGGAAGAAGAAGAGGAGGAAGAAGAGGAGGGGGAGGAGGAAAAGGAGGAGGCGGAGAAGGAGGAGCAGAAGAAAGAGCAGGAGCGTAGACAGGGAGGCAGAAAGGAGGAGGAGGGGGAAAAAATTGTTTTAGGAGGAGGAGGAGGAGGAGGAGGAGGAAGAGAAGGAGGAGGAAGAGAAGGAGGAAAAAGAGGAAGAGGAGGAAGAAGAGGAGGATGAAGAGGAGGAGGAGGAGGACAACGAGGGGGAAGAGGAGGGGGAGGAGGAGGAAAGGGAAGAGGAGGAGGAGGAGGAAGAGGAGGAAGAGGAGGAGGGGGAGGAGGAGGAGGAGGGGGGGGAAGGGGGCGGGGATAAAAAGAGAAGAACAGTGCAAACCCAAGATGCGCAAACGATGTCGCAATAAGCCCTCCCTCCACGCTCCCACTGCATAGGTCCCTCCAAAAAATGATTTCATCGCGGGAAACGGCACATTCGAAGACAACCGTCTGATAATCCGGAATCGCGCCAAAACACTGTTCGTGCGACTTCTACGCCGCGGATGAACGAGACTGCTGCGCACTGACATTCCACCATTTCTGGGAATTCAACACCTCGCGCCAATGCGTTTTCCCACGCAAACAACCAGGAACAACTCATCAAGAAATTGCTGCCCTTCAGGACAGTCAAAAGAAGTGCGCGCACGGATCCAGGTCCGCCGGGGTAGCAGGGCGCGCGTAGGTAACGTCGAACGTCACGTCCCGGAGAACCAGCAACGAGTAGCCCCAAGCTTGCGTAACGGTCCCCAGGAAGGATGGCAACGCAGTTGCCCGACTCCTCTGCCTTCCCGCTCGCACCTGCACGCGCACCCCCCCCCCTGGTTTCCACAACATAGTTGCGGACAACTCGGGGCGCCTTGCCGACGCCGGCGATGTGAGCGTCGTATCGAACGACTGCTTGACATGGTCGGCTACACCCACTCGCGGATGCAATGAGGGCGATGCGTCCTTTCTTTTCCCCCACCTTCGGGCTTCCGCCAACCCAATTGCCAACAGCTCGGGGCCTTGGGCAGCAACCTTGAACGCGGGAGTAGGATCGCTCGACGATATGACGTTGGCGGCACCGTACCCTGAACACAATTCGAAAACACCCGAGGAGGAGAGCAGCCGGGCGGGGGGCGCGGTCCTTCTGGTTGACGAATTTGGACTCGCAGGTGTACTGGGCATTCTGCGCCACAGATGGTGGCTGAGCCTGGCTGGCCCCGCCAGCCCCTCGAGGCACGGGGCCTGCTGGGGCGTAGTGGATGATCAGCACGAGCACGATGCGGGAGAAGTCGCCGCGAGCACGCGGGGAAGCCGCGCGGGCCATGGCGGCCGTGGATAACGGAGCAACGTGATCCGCCGCCAACTAAAAACGAAAATGTGCGGTCCTGTCTACAATAACCGTTAAGTACAATAACGGGGGATATCTCCCCGCGCCTCCAAACAAAATGGCTGCGGTGGGCAAGGACGACTACGAGAGTGTAGGGCGGAAGGTCTGTGACAAGGTTCCGTTCGAGTAGCACGAGGAGGAGGAGGAGGAGGAAAAGGAAGAGGAGGAGGAGGAGGAGGAGGAGGACCTCGGCCGGGGCGCCCCGCCGCCCCGCCGCCTTGTCGGCCAGCGGCGCCCCCTCCGCCGCGTCCGCCGCCGCCGGGCCCCCCGCGAGGGCATGGTCGTCGCCCCGCGCGCGGGCGGGCTCCTCTGCGCGGGCGCCGCCCAGGCGGCGGTTTGTGGGAGGGGGGAGGCGGCGGCTGGGATGGAGGGGGCGCGGAGGGAGGAGCGAGGAGGAGGAGGAGGAGGAGGAGGAGGAGGAGCACGAGGAGGAGGAGGAGGAGGAGGAGGAGGAGGAGGAGGAGGAAGAAGTGGGGGGGGGATGGCCGCGTTCGACCAGGCCAGGTGGCCCCCCTGCGGGCGGTGGTGGCGCCGCCCCTCCTTCCCCCGAGGAGGAAGAGGAGGAGGAGGAGGAGGAGGAAGAGGAGGAAGAGGAGGAAGAGGAGGGGGAGGGAGGAAAGGAAAAAGAGAAACAGGAAGAGGAGGAGGGGGAGGAGGAGGATTGGATTGGACACCTCGAGCGGACAAGGCTGAGCCTTCCAGTGACGAAGGTTGAAGGGAAGACACTGCACCACACAGCGGCACAGTGTTCCCCACCAAGCAAAATGCCAGAAAACCCAAACCCTGAGAGAGAGACGATGCCATCCCAGTGGCCCAAACAACGCTACGCGGCGAGCCTGGCGCGCAGGGCGCACGCCTGGCTCTTCTCCCTACCAAACCGCCGCGCTCTTCTGCAGTCATTGCATGTAGCAGGATCTCCACGAGCAATCCCGCGGCGAGGAGGAGGAGCGAAGAGCGAAGAGCGAAGAGGAGGAGGAGGAGAAGGAGGAGGAGGAGGAGGAGGAGGAGGAGGAGGCGGCGGAGGAGGAGGAGGGGAGGAGGGGAGAGGAGGAGGAGAGGAGGAGGAGGAGGGGAGGAGGAGCGAGAGGAGAGAGGAGGAGGAGGAGGAGGAGGAGGAGGAGGAGGAGGAGGAGGAGGGGGAGGAGGAGGAGCGAGGAGGAGGAGCGAGGAGGAGCAGGAGGAGGATGCGGAGGAGCGAGGAGCAAGGAGGAGGAGGAGGAGGAGCAAGCAGGAGGAGGGGGAGGAGGAGCGACGAACGACGAACGACGAGCGAGGCGGCGGGCGCGAACGGCCGCCCCGCCGGAGGCCGCGACGTGCCTCGCCCCCCCCGAGGCCTCCCCGAGCGCCCTCGTCGCCGCGGCCTCCCGCGCCGCAGGCCCCTGCCTCGCGCGGCCGGCGGCCTCGCTGCCCGAGGACGGCGGTCGGAAGCCCCCACCGAGGCCGAGGGCGTCGGCGTCGAGGCCTCGGAGGAACAGCGGGCGGCACAGACACTCTCCAGATAAGCGGAAAAGCCCAAGCCACCCCCCCATCAGGAGCACCCCGACAAGCGACGCCGTTCAGTAAGCGCACCCATGGAGGGAGTCGAGCAGGGCAGGGCCGTGCAGTAAAAACGCCCAGGGCTGTTTGTTAGGAAGCGCGAATTGTCGGGGTCGGGGTGGTTTTTCCACCCTTGACTCTCCGAGTCCGCGGGTGCCAAGCGGTCCAGGACAGCCAGAGGCCGGTCAGCAAGCGGCGGGGCGCACCGGGAGCGAACCGAGGCACGAGGGCGAGGAGGAGCAGGGCGCGAGGGGGGACGAGGGAGAAGCCGGCTCAGACCAAGAAAGCCAGTGCGGGGATGCTGTGGCAGAACTTCGCCGCGGCACGCGCACACGCACACACACACACACAGCCAGGCCAGGCAGAGGGCACAGAGAGAAGGAGAGAGAGAGAGAGAGAGAGAGGCCGAGAGCGAGAGCGCGGCTGCGGGCACCGAGGGAGGCCGGCGGAGGGCCGGATGTACCCCCGGCGCGCCCCACCGTGAGCGGCAGGAGGGGACGAGGGGGGGCCGTCCTCCCCCCCTTAGCGGCCCCTCCTGCCGCCCGCCTCTCGTCGAGGTCTCCGAGGCCCGCGAGGACGTCTTGGGTCGGCGCTGGGCCCCCCCCTGGGCGCGCGGAGCGCGCCAAAGGAGCGCGCTGGGGGCGGCGCCAGAGGCGCGGCCCGGGGGCCCAGCGCCGGTCCAAGAAATATGCGCGGACCTCCGAGGAATCATGTGTGTATGCCGTCGGCCCTAACTCGCACCTCGCACACGTGAGGTTCGCATCACGAGCCAAGTAGAAAGAGATCGCGAAGGAGATCCGCCACCCCAATCGAGAGGGGTGTGAAGGCCGATGCTGCGCTAGGCAGCACGGTACTCCATTGCCGAAGCAGCGACCCAGACGTCGCGCACACTTGACGTCCCAGCCGGGGACGTGCTGCAGCAATGCTATGTCTACGCCGTCTGTTTAATCTTCGAGCCACGCCATGCGATCCTGCCATAGGCCTTGCTCAGGTCGAACATCAAGCTCAGCGGCTCGGCATGGTCGGCGTCGGAACTCTGCAATCACGAGCAGCGTTTCACCGATCCCCATCCCCACTGACGTGGCCTGGGCCCCACTGGCCGGTTCACCCCCGAGATGAGGATATGGGCGGCTCCCTTCGGGCTTTGAAGGGCATATCCCCAACTGGGGTGGTGGGATGGTGGTGATCGGGACGGGGATGGGCCCGCTACTGCGAAGCCCGCCTTTAGCGCCTCGGCCGCGTCCCATGCGGCACTTGCCGCGGGGCCCGTCGCGCCCTGGAGGAGGAGGAGGAGGAGGAGGAGGAGGAGGAGGAGGAGGAGGAGGAGGAGGAGGAGGAGGGGAGGAGGTCGGAGGAGAGAGGAGGAGGAGGAGGGGAGGGAGAGGAGGGGGAGGAGGAGGAGAAGAGAGGAAGGAGGAGGAGGAGGAGGAGGAGGAGGTGGGGGAGGAGGAGGGGAGGAGGAGGAGGAGGAGGAGGAGGAGGAGGAGGAGGAGGAGGAGGAGGAGGAGGAGGAGGAGGAGGAGAAGGAGGAGGAGAAGGAGGAGGAGGAGGAGGAGGAGGAGGAGGAGGAGGAGGAGGAGGGGAGGAGGAGGAGGAGGAGGAGGAGGAGGAGGAGGAGGGGAATGATGCGCGTTGCGTGTCCTTTGGCTGTCGTCGTCGTCGCTGCGTTCGCCGCCGCTGTCGCCGTCGTTGTCGTCTTCGTCGCCGTCGCCTTCGTCTTCGTCGCCCTCGCCGTCGTCGTCGTCGTCGCCGTTGCTTCTCGTCGGCGTCGCCCTCGTCGTCTCCTGTCGTCGCCGTCGTCCTGTCGCCCTCCCGGCTGCCCCCCCCCCGGGGTGTCTCCTCCCGCCGCCCTCCTCCCTCTCCCCTTTTCCCTCGCCTGGCTGGTGGTGGTGGAGCTGTGGCGGGGTGGTGGAGGACGACGAGGTTCCCTGTTTCGTTGCCGCCAGTTGGCAGCACGCGCACTCGCGCTCGCGCACTGGCGCTCCGCCATTTGGTGGCGTGGCAGGCGCGGCTCCCAGGGGGCCCCTACAACTGTCTCGCATGAAGCGACACCCGGCCCCCTGGGAGCGGGCACGCGCGCCGGGCACTTGCCCCACTGCCAGCGCCCTACTCGGGACTGCTCATGCCTGCCCTTTGCCCGGGGCTTCGGCACCAACGCGCCCCACTTGGGTGCGCCTCAACCAGAACCAGAACCAGGAGGAGGAGGAGGAGGAGGCGCAGGAGGAGGAGGAGGAGGCGCAGGAGGAGGGAGAGGAGGAGGAGGAGGAGAAGGAGGAGGAGGAGGAGGAGCAGGAGGAGGAGGAGGAGGAGGAGGAGGAGGAGCAGGAGGAGCAGGAGGAGCAGCACGGGGAGCAGCAGGAGGAGGAGGAGGGGACCGGTTACACGATACTGAAGTCCACCAGCGTCAGGGGGCTCGGTGCAGCGGCGTCGGCGCGAGGGCCAGCCGTCGCGGTGCGGCGGCGTCGGCGCGGCCTGCGCGGCCCCCCGAGGCCGGGCGGGGCGGCCGCCGGCACCGAGGCGGGCCGCGGGGCTGCCGGCCCTGCGGGGCCCGCCGCCCGGGCGGCGCAGGCCGCGCCGGCCGCGGTACGGCTGGCACGGGGGTCGAGAGCAGCCCTGGCTCTGGAGGGGCAGCTACGGTAGAGGGAAACAATTACTGAACACCCACCCTCCCCCCCGAACGCAATGTTGGCACGCGCGGGGGAGACTGCGGTCGAAGTGCATCTCATCAGACCCACCGCCAACTTTGAACATTGGGGGAGGGAGGCGTTGACGGATGAATGTGGCATGTGTTCGCTAATTTGTTCCGAGGCCTGTACTCTGAGCTTATCCGCATCACTCTTACTCCCACTGTTAAGTCGGGCGTGTCCCCCTACAGGGGGATTTGGGGCGAAAAATGAAAAATAGTCAAAAAATACACCCCCAATGGGCAAAAGTAGTCAAAAAAATCGTCCCCTGACTATTTTTGACTATTTTACCTAACAGCTTTTGCTGATAGGTTTCTAGTGGGGTCAAAAGAGAGCATCTGGACTCCACAGGGGGGTCTGGGCGGGTGCCGGGGAGAAGAACCGGGAATCGTTTTTCGCCAACAGTCACACACTTCGTGCTCTTCGACCTCCCAGAACTCCATTCCCGGGCCACATTCTGGAGAACCGGGAACAGAGCAGGGCTCGCTTTTCGCCAACAGTCACACACTTCGTGCTCTTCGACCTCCCAGAACTCCATTCCCGGGCCACATTCTGGAGAACCGGGAACAGAGCCGGGCTCGTTTTTCGTCAACAGTCACACACTTCGTGCTCTTCGACCTCCCAGAACTCCATTCCCGGGCCACATTTTGGATGCCCGGAGCCAACTGTAGGCCACTTCGTGCTCTTGGACTTCCCAGAACTCCATTCCTGGGTATGATTTTGAATGCCCGGAGCAAACTGTAGGCCACTTCGTGTTCTTCGAGTTCCCAGAACTCCATTCCCGGGCCACATTTTGAATGCTGAGGCAGGCTGAGGCTGAGGCTGATCAGGCTGATGCTGAGGCAGGCTGAGGCTTGAGGCTGAGGCTGATACAGGCTGAGGCTGAGGCTGACGTACAGAATGAGGCACTGATGGCTGAGGCAGCTGAGGCTGAGCTGAGGCAGCTGAGGGCGAGGCAGCTGAGGCTGAGGCTGAGGCTGATGCAGGCTGAGGCTGACGCCGGATGAGGATGAAGGCGAGGCTGAAGGCAGACTGAGGCTGAGGCTGAAGCAGGCTGAGGTGGAGCTGAGGCAGGCTGAGGCTGCGGCAGGCTGAGGCTGAGGCTGAGGCAGGCTGAGGCTGAGGCTGGACTGGCGACTGCCGTTGCCGCTCTGACTGCGACTGTCATCGCGAATGCGACTACGACTGCGAGAACAGCAGAATTCTACAACTGGATTTTCATCTGAATCTTAAGGGGAATGCTTTCAGATATGCTTCTACACATCGCTGTTAGGTTGCTTTGCCGGGATAATTTGAATATTCCTCCTGTAGAGGGACAGGCCCGACTTAATCCTACTGTTCCTCTCACTGTTGTTCCGCAGCAATCTCACCGGCTCTCGGGGCCCGTGAGATTGTTTTCTTGTGGTGTCGGGTAGCGGTCGTTGCCCGGGGGACGGGGCAGGACGCCAACATCGGCGGCGAGCGAGGGGGGGGAGCGAGGGGGGGGAGCGAGGAGGAGAAGGCCTCGACAGAAGGCGGCGGGGCTTCTCAGGAGCGCTCCAGCCTCCCGAGGAGCTTCTTGTGCGTCTTCGGGAGAGGCTCAGAACACTCCGCAAAAAGCCGGGGGACTTCCGAGCCTTCCGAGGAGGCCGCCAGAGCCAGGGTCGAGAGCAACCCCAGCTCTGGAGGGGCAGCTACTCTGAGCTCATCCGCATCACTCCTGTTACTCATAGGTCTATGATCCGTGATGGCATTCTGGTTATATGGATTAGTACTGGTTGTAGGGGTATGCTTCGTATTAGCACCCTGCTTCTTAGTAGCATGAGTAAAATCATCCGCAGTGTTGTCATTATTACACGTATGAGTCGCCCGAATTATGTATACTAATGTTAGTGCTTGTCTTACTGCTAGTTGGATATTTACTTGTTCGCCTTATCGTTGTGATTATTCTTAATAATATTATTATTGATATCAGTAGTATTATTATTATCATCATCATCATCATCAGCATCATCATCATCATCATCATCATCATCATCATCATAATCCATCATCATCATCATCATCATCATCATCATCATCATCATCATTGTTCTTAGTAGTAGTAGTAGTAGTAGTAGTAGTAGTAGTACTAGTAGTAGTAGTAGTAGTAGTAGTAGTAGTAGTAGTAGTAGCAGTAGCAGCAGTAGTAGTAGTAGTAGTAGTAGTAGCAGTAGCAGCAGTAGTAGTAGTAGTAGTAGTAGTAGTAGTAGTAGTAGTAGTAGCAGTAGCAGCAGCAGCAGTAGTAGTAGTAGTAGTAGTAGTAGTAGCAGTAGCAGCAGCAGCAGTAGTAGTAGTAGTAGTAGTAGTAGTAGTAGCAGTATTAGTAGTACAAATTTGAATATTACTATTCATACTATCAGCGTCACTCTTGCTATGAATAATATTATTAGTACTGGTTGTAGGGGTACGCTTCGTATTAGCACCCTGCTTCTTAGTAGCATGAGTAAGATCATCCGCAGTGTTGTCATTATTACACGTATGAGTCGCCCGAATTATGTATACTAATGTTAGTGCTTGTCTTACTGCTGGTTGGATATTTACTTGTTCGCCTTATCGTTGTGATTATTCTTAATAATATTATTATTGATATCAGTGGTATTATTATTATCATCATCATCATCAGCATCATCATCATCATAATCCATCATCATCATCATCATCATCATCATCATCATCATCATCATCTAGGGGTTCAGACTTAGTAAGTAAGTAGTGGTAGTGGTAGTGGTAGGGGTAGTAGCAGTAGAAGTAGTAGTAGTAGTAGTAGTAGTAGTAGTAGTAGTAGTAGTAGTAGTAGTAGTAGTAGTAGTAGTAGTAGTAGTAGTATTAGTAGCAGTCGTAGTAGTAGTAGTAGTAGTAGTAGTAGTAGTAGTAGTAGTAGTAGTAGTAGTAGTAGTAGTAGTAGTAGTATAGTATAGTATAGTATAGTAGTAGTATAGTCGTAGTATAGTAGTAGTAGCAGCAGCAGCAGCATCAAGTAGTAGTAGTGTAGGTAAGTAGCAAGTAGTATTAGCAGTAGCCGCAGTAGTATTAGTAGTAGTAGTAGCAGTACAGCAGTAGTAGTAGTGTATAGTAGTAGTAGTAGCAGTAGCAGTAGCAGCAGCAGCAGTAGTAATAGTAGTAGTAGTAGTAGTAGCAGTAGTAGTAGCAGTAGCAGCAGTAGTAGTAGTAGTAGTAGCAGTAGCAGCAGTAGTAGTAGTAGTAGTAGTAGTAGTAGTAGCAGTAGCAGCAGCAGCAGCAGCAGCAGTAGTAGTAGTAGTAGTAGTAGTAGTAGCAGTAGCAGCAGCAGTAGTAGTAGTAGTAGTAGCAGTATTAGTAGTACAAATTTGAATATTACTATTCATACTATCAGCGTCACTCTTGCTATGAATAATATTATTAGTACTGGTTGTAGGGGTATGCTTCGTATTAGCACCCTGCTTCTTAGTAGCATGAGTAAAATCATCCGCAGTGTTGTCATTATTACACGTATGAGTCGCCCGAATTATGTATACTAATGTTAGTGCTTGTCTTACTGCTGGTTGGATATTTACTTGTTCGCCTTATCGTTGTGATTATTCTTAATAATATTATTATTGATATCAGTGGTATTATTATTATCATCATCATCATCATCAGCATCATCATCATCATCATCATCATCATCATCATAATCCATCATCATCATCATCATCATCATCATCATTGTTCTTAGTAGTAGTAGTAGTAGTAGTAGTAGTAGTAGTAGCAGTAGCAGCAGCAGCAGTAGTAGTAGTAGTAGTAGTAGTAGTAGTAGTAGTAGTAGCAGTAGCAGCAGCAGCAGTAGTAGTAGTAGTAGTAGCAGTAGCAGCAGCAGCAGTAGTAGTAGTAGCAGCAGTAGTAGTAGTAGTAGTAGCAGTAGCAGCAGTAGTAGTAGTAGTAGTAGTAGTAGCAGTATGAGTAGTACAAATTTGAATATTACTATTCATACTATCAGCGTCACTCTTGCTATGAATACTATTATTATCTGGGCTTTCCACCTTGGAGTGCTCCTCATTCGGGGTATCCGCATGGGGCCTCTGGCCTTCGGGCGGCTCGTGTGCTTGGCCCGTGCTCCCGTGGCCATGCTTCGACGGTGGAGGGACATTGTGCCTCTGGCCCCACCAGTGGTCTTCCCAATTATTCTTACCGCTGGGGCCGACCCTAAAAAGACAAAACTTCCGTCCAGATTTTTCGAGCCAACTAGCCCGCCAGCGCGCCCGAACTTGGGCACTTCGTTCCTAGGGAAGCTCTACGAGTCATTTGATAGGCAGACGCGGCATAATCCACCACACGTGATAAAAATATTGGCTTCCACAACGAATTGTCAAATCTCTCACAATCTTCCAAAAACCCCGGGCTTCCACGACGGCCCAACAAAAAAACGCCCGAGAAGGCTCCAGGAGCCCTGGGATTTGCTTGCGGCATGCTGGAAGCCTGGGGCCCCAGGAGGGCTTCCAGGGCCACGCGGAGAATCCCAAGAGAGCATGCAGGCATTCCAGGATCCCAGTGGTGGTGGGCCCTTGGGGGAGCATTGACAAGTCGGCGGCGAGCCCAGGGGGGCAGTGAGAGGGGGGGCAGGCCTCCTCAGAAGGCGGCGGGGCTTCTCGGAAGCCCTCGGGCCTTCGGAGAAACCCTCTGCGTCCTCGGAGGAGGCCCGGACGGCGTCTCGGAAGGCCGGGGGGCTCCCGAGCCCTCTCGGCGGAAGGCCCGCCCCCCCCCCCCTCTGCCTTCTCCTCCCTGGGCGCGCCGAGGAGCCGGCCACGGCCCAGGGATGCGCAGGAGGGCCAGGCGTGGAGCCCCGGCAGCCTTCCCTCCTCTCGACCCGGGGGCGCTCGGACTTCCCCTCTGGCGTGCGCGGGCAGCGGCCGCCAGGGTCGCGGGCGCCGAGGAGGGGACGTCGCCGGGCCGAGCGCGGCTCCAGGCGGGCGGAGGCCGCGCAGGCGGCCCGGGTGGCGCGTCCTCGCCGTCCAGCTCGGCCGCGGCCGCGTCGCGGCGGCGCGGCGTGGCCAGAGGTGCAGGCCGACGCGCACGTGCCTGGCGGAAGTGGCGTGGCCGCTCCAGGCCTCTCGAGCTCGGCAGCGACCGCGGGATGGGGGGTGGCCTCGAGGGAGAGAGACGGCCGCGGCGGGCCGGCTGGCGGAGTCGACGCGCTGCAGTCGCTGGATGAGGGGGCTGGCATGACGAATAGGGGGCCACATGCGAACCCTACCCCTACCCCCCACGATTTTTCTTGGGGGAGGGTGGGGTTCACTTCGCTCGTGACCTCCCGAACGAAGTGAACCCCACCCTCCCCCTCAGAAATCGTGGGGGGTAGGGGTAGGGTTCGCATGTGGCCCCCTAACGAAGGAAAACTCTCGTCCTGGAGCTTGGGGTCAGCGTCTGGGACTTGCCTGCCAACCTCGGGAGCGGCAACCATCGGGGTCCGCGGCTCGGCGTGGCACGGGGGCGGTATAGAAGAGAGCTGGGCGGACAGCCCGGTGGGAAGAGGGGCACCGTGGCGCAGCCTTGGATCGCCTGCGACTGCCTCGTGCCGCCCGCCGATGGGATCGGAGGACTGGCTTACGACCGCGAGGTGTTCCCGCACCAGGAGATGGCGGCAAGGGCTGCGTCCGCTGTTATATATATATATATATATAGATGTATATATATATATATATATATGTATACACATATCATAACAAAGACCACACACACAAAACAAAACAAAACAAAAACAAAAAAACAGTACAAAAAAAACGGCGCTGGGCGCGCTCGCTGCCGTCGGGGCCGAGTGTTTGGCACCTTTCCCGACAACCCTGGCGCGCGTGCCGATGGTACCCCATCGGCCACTGAAGCGAGTGATCGGCGCGAACTCTCGCTCTGAAACCATGGCGCGCTGGTCGATCGTCCCCTGATGGGCGGCTGCGTCCGCGTGGGGGGCGCTTGGCGCTAGGAGACATCATGGCCAAGGTGGCCCAGAATGGCACCGAGGCGGCCCAGGATGGCTCCGTCCTCTGCTTCTGGTCCCAGGTTCAGACTGAGGCCGTGCGCGGCCAGCTGGAAGTGGCTCCCCCCCCCAACCGACGACGACGACGGTGATGACGGCGGCGGCGCCGACCGCATCGACAAAGCCGACACCAACGCCGACGCCGACGCCGAGGACGACGACGACGACGACGACGACGACAACGACGACGAAAACAACGACGACGATGACGCGAAGACGATGACGCGCAGACGACGACGCGAAGACGACGAGGACGACGACGATGATGATAATGACGGCGGACAAAGAAGACGACGACGACGACGACGACGACGACGACGACCAACGATGCCGGCGACGACCAAGGCGACCGCGGTGGCGACGGCGGCGAGCGCCGGCGGCGAGCGCCGGCGGCGAGCCCGCGGAGGCTCCCCGCCTGCGGCTTCAGGGGCGGCCTCTCCAACTCGGGCTGGGCCCGGTCGCAGCCCTGTCGGCGCCGACGACCCCGGCGACGACCACCACGGCCACGAGTGACGGCGACGACGTAGCGACGAGACGACGACGAGGACGACAAAACGACGACAAATGACGACGACGACGACGACGACAAATGACGACGACGACGACGACGTCGCGACGAGCAGACGACGACGACGACGACGACGACGACGACGACGACGACGACGACGCCGGCCACGAATGACGACGACGACGTCGGAGACGAATGACGACAACGACGACGACGACGACGACGACGACGACGACGACGACGACGCCGGCCACGAATGACGACGACGACGACGGAGACGAATGACGACAACGCCAGCCACGAATGACGACGTCGGCGACGAGTCGACGACGACGCCGGACACGAATGGCAACGCCGACAACGACGACGACGACGACGACGACGACGACGACGACGACAAGGGCGACGACGAAGACGACGACGACGTCGTTGAGGAGGAGGGGAGGGAGGGAGGAAGGGGGTGAGGGAGGGGGGAGCGGGGGATGGGGGGGAAGGAAGGGGGCCCGACGACGACGAGGGGGGGAAAGCGAGCAGAGTGCAGACGAGAAGAGGGAAGAGGCGAGGAGAAATAGCAGGACGAGGTTGGAGAAGGAGGAGGAGGAGTCAGGATAAGCGGGGGGGTCAGCTGATCCCACGGGGTTCGGGTGGTCCTTCAAGCCAATGCAGGGCTCTGGGAGGGCATCCCCGTCCTCTTCCTCCCTCCTCCCTCCATCCCTCCCTCCTGCGCGTTCCTTCGCCGCCCTCTCGTTGTTAGGTGGGGATAGGGGGAGGTGGACGGAGAGGGGAAGTGCGGAGGAGAGGCAGCAGAGGGAGGGGCAAAGGGAGGGGCGAGAGGGGACAGGCAAGCTTGGTGTGCCCGCGCCATCTCTGACATCCTACTCCTCCCACCCGTCCCTTCCCGTTGCGCTCACTTGTTCTCTCTCCGCCGACAGGTGTCACAGCGGACCTGGAACCCTCAGAGGACCCCTCGTCTTATGCGCGAGCAGAAATGGAACTGTGTACTTTGGAGGAGGTGGAGGAGGACGTGGCGGATGAGCAAAAGAGGAGGACAAGGAAGGAAGAGGAGGGAGCAGAGCGCCGATCCTGAAATGGGGCCAACACGGCAGCAGAGGCAGCATTCTGAAAAGGGTTCAAACCAAAAAAAAAAAAAAGCCCCCAAGTGGCCCAAAAGAGGCCCCAAATAAGCCCCAAGAGGCCCCCGAGAGGCCCAATGGAGGCCCCAGGGCGGCCCAAAACACGCTTCAAAACTGCCTCCAAGAAGCTCCGCCAGGCCCCCAAACAGCTCCCAAGACGCCCACTAGAATCCCCACATGGTGCCCAAGAAGCCCACGACGCCTCAACTATGGACCCCACGGCTCTTCTAGGGGTCGTCGGAATGGCGTAAGCCTCTTGAATAAAAACAAAACAAGCAAGCGTCCCGCTCGCACGCAGTCGGGGGAGAGAGGAGAGTGGTCTTCACGCCGAGTGACTGCGGTGGAAATACGAGGGCATGAAATGCAGGGGGGGGATGCAGGAGGAAGGAGGGAGGGGGGGCGAGGGACTCGGAAGGAGGGAAGGAAGCCTGGTGACAGGACAGGGGAAGACGGGAGAGGAGAGAAGGGGGGGAGGAGAGGACGGGCGGAGTGGTGGGAGCTGTGGAGTGGAGGGGCGGGAGGGGCGGGCGGTGTGGGAGGAGAGGGACAGGCCGCTGCAGGGAGAGGGAGCCTTCCCCTCCTCCCCTCTCCTCCTTCCCCCCTTCCCTCCTCCCTCCTCCCCCCTCCCAGGGGGAGAGCGGGTGCGGCGGCGGAGAAGCCGGAGAGTGCCGCAAGGTCGACGGGAGACTCCCAGGGGGGGGGTCGCCGGGCGCCGAGGGGGGGCCGCGCGAAGAAGCGGCATCCTCCCCTGCAGGCCAACGAGACTGGAGGCGGGAAAATCACGGAGCAACCCTATCGCTGCGTCGCGCAGGTTTCGTCTGAACCCCCTGTCTTTTGACGGTCTCTCCTCGCCGTGCTACATCCCACATGGAGGGCGGACCTGCTGTCACCCCTCGCGGCCATCTTTCACTGCCCATTCCCCCGCTGCCTGCACTCAGGAGAGCAGGCATGTACCCTCCAGACATGCCCCATCCAGACGACATCCTCGCGAAGCCCAAAGACAGCCCACCTGCAACATGCACGCCGTGCAGAGGCCCTCGGCCTTTGTGGCTGCGCAGTGGGATACCAGTTCCTCTCAAACTGATCACGTACTTGCGCCAGAGCTCCACCATCCCAGCTGCTCGACATTATCCTCCTCATCTCCTCCTCCTCCTCCACCCTCCTTACCTCCCTCCCTCCCTCCATCCATCCCTCCATCCCTCCCTCCACCCATCCCTCACTCCTCCTCCTCCTCCTCATCCTCCTCCATTCCTTCTCCTGAAAAAATAATTTCTCCCTGTCGCACCCCTAAGCAAGACTTTAGAGCGGGCCGGGCGTTTTCGCGTGAGACTTCCTCACCATGTATGACTCTGAAGCTTGAACAGTGACATCAGTTTCACAGATGGAGGGCGGATCGTTTTCAAAATGTGACTCTCGCCCTAGCGCCGCGTACTTTCATTTCCAAAATTGTCAAAAGTTTCACGGATTGAGGGCGGGTCGTTTTCAAAATGTGGCTCTCGCCCTAGCGCCGCGCACATTCGTTTTCAAACTGTGCCAAGAGTTTTACGGATTGAGGGCGGGTCGTTTTCAAAATGTGGCTCTCGCCTTAGCGCCGCGCACATTCGTTCCAAAGATTTGCAAGAATTTCACGGATTGAAGGCAGGTCGTTTTCAAAATGTGGCTCTCGCCTTAGGCCCGCGCAAATTCGTTCTCAAAAGTTGCAAGAGTTTCACGGATTGAGGGCGGTTCCTGTTTAAAATGTGGCTCTCGCCTTAGCGCCGCGCACATTCTTTGAAAGTTTGCAAGAGTTTCGCGGATTCCCATGATCAACGTACCAGAAATGGTGTTTTGGAAAGATTCAGGGTTATGAGGGCGTACCAGATGCGTTGGTTCGCGGTGTTGAAGTCCCCAAAATGGCGCTCTGACACGATTTCAGATCGTCAAGACGCAGCAATCAGGTTGATACATGGCGTTGAAATCCCGACAACAGTGTTTGGGCATGCTTCAGGATCTTCAAACGGTTGTCTTCCAACGAGGCAGTTCCCTCAATGGAAATGAGCCGTTGTAGGGGCCTATGAAGAGGGAGCTTGGAGGGAGGGTTAACTCCAACATCGTTGATGACTCTTGGCTTTACACTGGTCCTCCTCCTCCTCCTCGCCTCCCCCTCGTCTCCTCCTCCTCCTCCTCCTCCTCCTCCTCCTCCTCCTCCTCCTACTCCTCCTCCTTTTCAGTTTCCTCCTCCTCCTCCTCCTTCTCCTCGTCCTCCTCCTCCTCCTCCGATTCCTTTTCCATCCTCCCCGTCTTGGGATACGACGGCTTCCCCAATGTTTCGGCATGCTTCAGGGTCTTCAAACGGTTGTCCTCCAACGAGGTAGTTCCCTAAGTTAAAATGAACCGTTGTAGGGGCCTATGAAGAGGGAGCTTGGAGGGAGGGTTAATTCCAACGTCGTTGATGACTCTTGGCTTTACACTGGTCCTCCTCCTCCTCCTCGCCTCCCCCTCGTCTCCTCCTCCTCCTCCTCCTCCTCCTCCTCCTCCTCCTCATCCTCCTCCTCCTCCTCCTCCTCCTCCTCCTCCTCCTCGTCTCCTACGCGTCTCCTCCTCCTCCTCCTCCTCCTCCTCCTCCTCCCCTCCTCCCTCCTCTCTCCCCTCCTCCCACCTCCTCATCATCCTCCTCCTCTCCTCCTCCTCCTCCTCCTCCTCCTCCCTCCTCCTCCTCCCTCCTCCTCCTCCTCCTCCTTCTCCTCGTCCTCCTCCTCCTCGTTTCCTCCTCCAAGCTCTTCCTCCTTTTCCTCCTCCTCCTCCTCCTCCTCCTCCTCCTCCTCCTCCTCCTCTCCTCCTGCTCCTCATCCTCCTCCTCCTCCTCCTCCTCCCCTCCCCTCCTCCTCCTCCTCCTCCTGCCCTGCTGCTCCTCTCCTCCTCCTCCTCCTCCTCCTCCTCCTCCTCCTCCTCCTCCTCCTCCTCCTCCTCCTCCTCCTCCTCCGCCTCCTCCTCCGCCTCCTCCGCCTGCCCCCCCCCTCCTCCCGCTTCACGCAGCGAGCGAACGAATTGCACACGTTCCCTCGCGCACCACGCGGAGGCAGAGGCAGACAGGGCGGGCCTGCTCCGCGGCGTCCTCGCGGCTCTCCGCAGCCTCCCGACCCGCCCCGCCAACAGGACTCTGGGCCACTCTCCTGCGCAGCCTTTCACCGATCCCCATCCCCATTGGCGCGGCCTGGGCCCCACTGGCCGATGTTATTCCCTGGATGGGGACACAATCATGCTGTTCCCCGCGGATTTCGAGGGGCCTACCCCCAACTGGGGTGGTGGGATGGTTCGGCCAAGAAACCATGGCCAGGCGAGGATGGGGATGGGCAAAACGAGACTGACATCCTGCCTCTCGCTCTCGCTCTAATCTGTTTTGTTCTGTTCAGCTGCTATGATGACCCCATTGAGGGGAACAGTTCCGGACGCCACTCGACCGACTATACACTGCTCTGCACAACTTTCGAAAAAAATGACCAAGGCGTTCAGTGCAATGTGTGTGTGACAGCAACAGCAGGAAGAGGAAGCAGACGGCGGAGAGAGAGCAGAGAAAGAGGAACACAGAAACGAACAAGAGAGCAGAAAGGAGGAGGCAGGAGAGCGAGCGAGAGAGGAGGCAGCACAGCAAACGGACAAGAAGAGGGCGGAACGGGGCAGCAGCAGAGCAAGGGGAACGGGGGACAAGGACCAGAACATTCAAGCATCAGCGAAAGCCTCTTCAGAGCTTCGCCTGCCGGCTCTGTCTTGAGCGAGCGCCATCCATCCAACCTTGCGGAATGGGTCCTCGCATTCGGCCTCTCCGTAAACACTTGTAAATTGGGACTCCCAACGCCAAGCCTTGAACCTGGCCGGGTGGACCCCGCAATGCTTGCTGTGATGCCGTGCCTGCCTGTACCTCCACCAGGCCAGACACCGCGTCCGGAGAGCGACGCGGCAGATGCCACTCATGCGTGCGAGGTGTCCTGCGAATCTGTGCACTCGCAACCGCCTCATCCGGCTTGCTGCACCGCCGCACTGTTCCAGAAGTCGTTGACCACGACGATGCATTCGCCTCCAGTAGGAACCGATATCCTGGTCTGGTGCCCGACGGACATTTGCCACAGCAGCTAACTTACGCGTTGCCCATAATCAAGCGTCCGCGTCTGGGCGTTCG
Organism: Prorocentrum cordatum; assembly: GCA_963575745.1. Taxonomy (NCBI): domain Eukaryota; class Dinophyceae; order Prorocentrales; family Prorocentraceae; genus Prorocentrum; species Prorocentrum cordatum. The sequence goes on along the minus strand of CAUYUJ010020532.1, from coordinate 43,134 downwards.
TGGGATACCAAATCTTTGCTAGCCATAGCAGGGAAGACGTCAGAACTTGAGCAGCAAGAGCGGACCGCCGTCGTAACGATACAGATGGGCATTGCAATATCTTCTTCCACCGGTAGAACACCTTGTTCGCCTGCGCCATGCGGTATTCCATTGCGGCCCCAGAGCCGCCGGACAAGTCGACGACATTGCCAACGAAAACAAACTGCGGCGACCACGCCACGTGTTCCCCCTGCACGCGTAAAGTCAGTAGCGGCGCCCGTGGCCACGAGCTCCAATGCGTCTTCTCCGCGCCAATCTCAAGGCCGACCAGAGCAAATGCTTCGATGATATCCTCCAGCATTGATTGAACCTCTCGGAGCGACGAGCAGACGAGCAGAATGTCATCCGCAAAGGCCACCGCCGCGAGTCAGAAATCATCGACGACCCAGCCCTTCTCGTTCTCTCCACTTCCTCAGTAACGGTCTGAGGACCATCTCTGTCACAAGTACGAACAGCAGAGGCGACTCCGGAGCGCCTTGCGGGAGGCCCCTGTCCAGGTGCACGGCGTGCCTAATCACGTGGCCCAGGGTGTAGGAGATCTCAGTATTCAACAGCATCGTGCTCAAGACTGCCAGGCACTGAAGCGAGGCGCCCTGTAACTTCAGAGTTCGAAGAACAGCGGAATGTAATACTTTATCGAAGGCCTTCTTCAGGTCCAACTGCACTGCGTACACGCTCTTCCCCCATTCCCGGCTCAACTCGGCTGCGCGCTGAAGAGCATACACACCTTGCGCGGCATGGCTCCCAGGCACAAAGCCCGTCTGGAGAAATTCGAACTTCAAAGGTGGTAACATTTGCATCCACAAATATCCGGCCAACTTCCGCGCAGTGGACAAGCATGAAATTCCGCAAAAATTATTCAATGATGCCGCATTGCAGATGTTGGGAATCAGCACGGCCATCATGTGCATCCACACCACAGGAAAACATAATGATGCGAAGACGCTCGAGAAAAATACGGCTAAAGACGCGACTGCCTGTGGGGGCAGGTGCTTGTACATCTCTGCCGTGCATCCGTCTGGGCTGGATTTGCCCGGCTTCAGCTTCCCAATAGCTTTGCGTAGCCGTGCCTCGGAGACCCGCCAGGGCACCATGTCTATCCGCAGATCCTTCCAAGTATTCACCCACCTCTGTTTTTCAAGATGCTGTGCTGTCTTGTCCGCGTCGCTCATGTACTGGATGGTGCTGTAATGGTCGTGCAAGGCCGAGGCCGGGTCCGAAGTGCCGAACAATGTGCTCCAGTTCACTGTCGCGTTTCTCCGGGAATCCTGCGGCAAACGGCCTGAACGGGCCGCCTCCTCTATGGATTTCTTGGCGCCACGCCGCTGGCGCCAGCGGCATCGGTAGATTTGTCTGTTCAGTGACCGTTTTTCAACGGCAGACGCTACGGAATGTCTGTCAAGCAATTCCTGCAGATACTCTCGCTCTCTCTCTCTCTCTCTCTCTCGGCGGCGGACACACCTCCCGTAAGCACCCCACATTGCGTGCGACCGCGCATGGGTTGAGCGGCAGTACCGGGAGAGGCCAGGCTCGGGGGAAACGCCGACCTGGAATCGACGATGCATCGCCGATAGATCGCTGAAGGGCCTCAGGTTGCAAGTCCACACGTTCCCGCCGGGCGTGGTGAGCGATCGGTTCTCTCTATCGGCGATCCGTGGGCCCTCGGGGGTCGATGCAACCCCCCCCTGAGCCCACTACCAGACCGCCCCAACCCAACCCGAAGACCCGAATTTGACCCGAATCTCGGGTTGGGGGCGGTACGGATTCCATGTGTTTTTTCAAAGTTCTCCGACCCCCCCCCCCCACCGGAAATGGAGGGCAAATCGAGGGGTTCGGGTTGGGTTGGGGTGGTTTGGTGGGTGTTGACTCACGGCGTGCGAGCGCACGGGGTGAGGGGTGGAGAAGCAGAGACACCTGCAGCTCGGCGACAGCGAGGGAGAGCGGCACGCAGGGAGACCATGGCGGCGGCAGGCAGCGCGGCGGCGGCAGCGGCGGCGCAGCGACAAGCGGGAGGTGAGCGGCTCTCCTCCCGTGCTCTCCTGGGCCGGCCTCTGCCCACAGCAGTTGCGACTGTTGTGAATTAGCGAGCGAAGAAGGGTAAAAAATAAACTTTTTCGCTGTCGGGGGCGCCTGTCCCTGGGCGGCTGGAAAGTTTATACCCCTACGGTGCCACCGTAGGGGTATAAACTTTCCAGCCGCCCAGGGACAGGCGCCCCCGACAGCGAAAAAGTTTATTTTATACCGTTCTTCGCTCGCTGAGTGAAGCCCCTGGACGCAAGCCCGGGCCGAATCACAAGGCAAAGGTAGCAGAATTGCGGCTGCGACGCTCGCACTACCACGCCCGTGACGCGGCCCAGCCGACGTGGGACTCCGTAGCCTCAAGTCGGGCCTGTCCTCGTACAAGGGGATTTTGGACGAAAAATAAAAAATAGTCAAAACATACCCCGAAATGATCAAAAAATGCTCAAAAAATCGTCCCCCGGCTATTTTTGACTATTTTTGAATTTCCCTCCTGTAGAGGGAGAAGCCCGACTTAACCGTAGCCGTTGGGGAGCAGCACAGGGCCAACAAGTCGACGTCGGCCGCCGCGAACTGGGTGATGCGCTCGAGCGCCGCCCTCGACAGCATCACTGAAGGGGCCCTGGGACACACAAATAAATAGACACAACTAACAGGATTCCCCATGCTTTCATATATTTTCTGGGTTTTCGTCTTCCCCCCCCCACACTTCCCATATTTTCGCATATCTTCCTGGGAATCGACGATTAATTGTGTCTGTGTGTTGTTTCCCTCCTGATCAATCCGTGCCGCCGCAGGATCCTCGCGCGCATGGACCCCTGTCCTGGCAGCAGGCAGGCAGCTGCGCCAGCGTTCCAGTGCAGCTGACCTGCGGTCGACGAGGAGGACGAGAATGGCAACCAGCCGAATTGCGCGGTGCATCCTTGTCCCTTTTCCGAGCTGCCGGGCATGAGCTGGATCCAGTCGAGAAATCTGCCGGATCGAATCGGAAGCAGATCGGATCGCCAACGGAACGTCCCGAATCCGAGTCGAAATCGGATCGCCGCGCCTTGCTCCGGCTGGCTCTGGCTGGTGAGTCGAACCGAAACGAACCGAATCGGAATCGCGGCCCTCTGGCCCTAGCGGGCGAATCGAATTGCACCGAACCGGATCGAAGGCGGCCCTGGCCGCGTGGGCCCGCGGCGACGAGGGGGGGAGGGGACAGGGCCAAGTGCAAGAAACAAAACAAAAAAGCGCAGGCCCCGCCCAAGGAGGCTCGTCCTGTCTCGCGCGGGGGTCCTCCTCCTACTCATCCTCCTCCCCCATCCCTCCCTCCCTCCCTCCCTCCCTCCCTCCCTCCCTCCATTCCTCGTCCTTATAAATAGCTTCTCCGTGTCGCACCCCGAGGCCAATGTTCAGGGCGGGCCGGGCGTTTCGCCTGAGACTTCCTCACCATTTACGGCCCTGAAGCTTAAACATTGGCGACAATTTTACAGATGGAGGGCGGGTCGCTTTCAAAATGTGGCTATCGCCTTAGCGCCGCGCACATTCCTTTTGAAAACTTGCAAGAGCTTCACTGATTCAGGGCGACCGTTCTCAAGATGTGGCTCTAGCCTTAGCTCTGCGCACATTCGAATTAACAAATTACAAGAGTTCCACGGGTCGAGGGCGGCTTTTCAAAATGTGGCTCTCGCCCTAGACCCGCGTACATTCGATTCGAAACTTTGCAGAAGTTTTACGCATTCCCATGATCAGCGTACCAGACATGGTGCTTTGGAAGGCTTCAGGGTTATGAGGGCGAACCAGTTGCGTTGATTCGCGGTTGAAATCGCAGGATTGGCGTTCTGGCACGGTTCAGGATCTGCAAGACGCGACAGTCAGGTTGATCCGTGGCGCTGGAATACCGAGAACAATGTTTTGGCATGCTTCAGGGTCTTCAAACGGTTGTCTTCCAACGAGGTAGTTCCCTCAGTGAAAATGAACCGTTGTAAGGAGCCTATGAAGAGGGAGCTTGGAGGGAGGGTTAATTCCAACGTCGTTGATGACTCTTGGGTTTACACTGGCCCTCCTCCTCCTCCTCCTCCTCCTCCTCCCTCCTCCTCCTCCTCCTCCCACTCTCCTCCTCCTCCTCCTCCTCCTCCTCCTCCTCCTCCTCCTCCTCCTCCTCCTCCTCCTCCTCCCACCTCCTCTCTCCTCCTCCTCCTCCTCCTCCTCCTCCTCCTCCTCCTCCTCCTCCTCCTCCTCCTCCTCCTCCTCCTCCTCCGCCCCCGCCGCTCGTGTCCTCTCGGCATCTCGACCGTCGCCTTCGTCGCCCTCGCCCCTCGCCCTCGCCCTCGGCCCCGCCGCCCGTCGGCGAGCCACCGAGCGGGCCCGCCGACGCCCGCCGCCCCCCCCCCCCTCCCTCGCGCCCCGCCTGGCCCTCGGAGGACCCGCGCCGCCCGCTAGCCGCCTCCTCTCGGCGGAGGGGCGAGCGGGGGGGGCAGGGGGGAGGGGAGGGCGGCGCGGCGGGGCGGGAGGGCGTGAGCACACGGGCATCCGCGTGTCCCGTGCGAGCGCCACCCCCCGCAGGGCAGGTGCCCGAAGCGGCGGCCGGGGTGCAGGATGCAGAGGACGTGCCTGCGGCCAAGTGAACCCCAAGCGGGGGTGTCCGATGCCCCAGTCTACCAGCTTGGAACATATCCCTATCCCTAAGCTGCGCATCGCCTCAACACAGTGCCAATCTTAGGGATTCCCTGAGTTTTTCAGGGCGCGTCCCTAAGATTGTCATCGCCTTTTGGCGTGTCAATCTTGGGGATAGGGGTAAGCTCGAGGCTGGTGACCAGCGCCGGGTTCGACCCGCAGGGGGGGTAGGGCTCGCCATCGGTCGCAGAGGGGAGGCACGGGCAGGCAGGAGGGAGAGAAGGCGGAGCAGGAGGGCGGGCAGCATGGGAGGGGGATGAGGAAGGACAGGGAGGTGCAGAGGGAGGAGAGCGAGGAGGGAGGGTCAAAGAGAAGCAGTGAGAAGGAAAGAAGCCAGGAGGACGGAATACGGCACGACTGTGTCGTGACGAATGCTGCGATCGCGCGTATCTGTGAGTACTGGCCGGCTCTGGGCCTCTGGCGGCGGTCCACCCTGAGCGCGCAAGCTGGCATCGCCGCCAAGTCGACGAGGCACGCGCCTACCGCATGTGTTGCATCTTTCACGGAGCCACTAGGTGGCGACATCCGAACCCGACCCCACCAACCATCGGTTCTCCTGAATCCAGTGACTGACCACGACGATGTTTCAAACGAAATGGGGTTTACAACGAAAAACGAAACGAGGCCCAACGTTGAAAACGAACGGTTAAAACGAAGCCGGTGCCAAACGACAACCAACGACGAAACGGGGCGTGTAAAGCAACAACGAAAAACGAAACGAAACAACAACGAACCACGAAACGAAAAACAAAACAAAACAAGGGCCCAAACCAAGCTAAACAGCGTTGTGGTCGGTCCTTGCCTGAATCGATGGGAGGCGGGGGTAGGATTCAGATCTCGCCGCGTGCTCGACGAATTCTGAACCCTACACCCGCCGCCCATAGAGATGCCCGAATTGTTGACCGCCGAGGGTAGGGTTCGGATTTCGACGCCGAACCAGAGCCCGATCCAGGTGAGTGCAAACCCGGGTCAGTCGGGCTTCGCAGGATCCTGCAAGATCCTGCAGGATCCTGCAGGATCCTGCAGGATCCTGCGTACTGACCTGTGCGCGAAAGTCGGAGGTGGGAGAAGCGACACCAACACCATCAGGGGGGCCACCTCAGGCGAGGAGGTCCACGATACCTCCCCTAGCTGGAGGCTGGGGATGTCTCGAGCGAGAGGGGGGACCACACCACCAGAGAGACCCCCATTGCTCCTCGCATCTCCTCGCCCTGGTGGTGTTGGTGTCGCCTTCCCTTGCTCCCAGAAAAAGAAACCTGCGAGGGGGAGAGGGAGCACGGCATGCGCGAACGAGGAACTTGGACAAGCGCATTCCACTACTCGCAGCAAAGTAACTAGTCGCAAATGGCCTGGATTCGCCTCGGGGGGGGGCCACGATGCATTACATCGGGGCACGCGTCAGTTTGCCTGACGCCTGCGAGTCGGCACTTTGCGAGTACTGGACCGCGCTCCGTGAGAACTGGAACTCTCGGGTCGGGCGAAAGGGGGGGATAGCAAAGGGGGGGTTTGAGAATCAGCTCACGTAGCTGATTTTCCCGGCGCCTCCCGGCGCCGGAGGCGGCTATGTATCGAGGAATGGGCCCCTCGGTGAGGCCGAAACCAGCTGCATGCAGCAAATTTCGTATCCCCCCCCTTTCCCAATCCCCCCCTTTCGTCCGGCCCGAAACTCGCGGCGAGGGGGGGCAGGGGAGCAGCACGGGGGTGCCGCTCCCCCCCCCTGCGGCGCCATAGGAGGCCGCCGGGGGGGCGGCGGGGGCCGCCTGCGGCGAGGGCGAGGCACGGCGCGCCCGCTCGGGACGCCGGGGGCCTGGCTCCGGCACCGCTGCCCTCGAGCAGGGAAATCGCCCACTTCACCGATTTTTGTTACCCCCAAACTGTTTTCTCCGTCGAAGACCTGGAACTGCGCAGAAGCTACGCGGCCACACGACAGTGCGGCACATGCTTCACATAGGCTCGACGAGGAAACCAATCCTGGGGTGAATCGGTGCTGTGGTCGATCCCCCTGCTCGATCACCCCGAAGGGCACCGTAAGGGGGGGGGGCTCAAGGATTCGAGGTTCGAGGTTCGAGGTTCGAGGTTCGAGGTTCGAGGTTTGAGGTTTGCGGGCGTCGTCATCGGCCTCGGCGGCCCTCTGGCCTCGCGGTGCCTCGCAGCGACTGCGCCTCGCCGAGGGCGTTCCAGGGCTGCCCGGGTCGCCCTGCTGCTGCGGAGAGGGTCGGGACTTCCGGGGGCCCCGTGTCGAAAACATCTCCTTCTAGGTCGGGCACGTCCCCCTACAGACGGATCTTGGACGCAAAATGAAAGAGAGTCCCAAAATATGCATCCCAAAAAAGCGCCCCCCGACTATTTCTTGACTCTTTCGAAGGGGAACAAAAAGTGACATAAACATAAAGATTCGGAGGTCCGCGCGGATTTCTTGGATCGGCGCTGGACCCCCCTCCCTGGCGCGGAGCGCGCCAGGGGCGGCGCCGGAGGCGCCGCCGGTGGGCCCCAGCGCCGATCCGAGAAATCCGCGCGGACCTCCGAGTTTTTACGTTGATGTCACCTTTTGCTCCCCTATTTCTGAGTATTCCCCCTGCAAAGAGACAGGCCCGGCTTAGACTCCTTGCGATCTCTCCCTTGGGCAGGAGCGCAACGGCGGCACAGCCCCAGTTAAGGACCAAAATTAAAGAGAGTCCCAAAATATTCATCCAAAAAGTCGCCCCCCGACTATTTCTTGATTCTTTTGCTGACTATTTCCCCCTGCAGAGGGACAGGCCCGGCTTAGCTTCCCTGCGATCTCTCCCCTGGGCAGGCGAGCATCGGCGGCACAGCCCCACGGGGCCGTGGCCTCGAGGCGCCGGCGGCGGCCAGAGGGGAGGAGGCGACAGCGGTCCCTCCGCGGAGCTCGGCCCGGGAGGCGTCGGTTGGGAGGACGAGGCCGTGTAGACCCGCAGACCCTCCTCCTCCTCCCCCTCCCCTCCCTCCTCCTCCTCCCCCTCCTCCTCCTCCTCCCCCTCCTCCGCCTCCTCCTCCTCCTCCTCCCCCTCCTCCTCCTCCTCCGCCTCCTCCTCCTCCGCCTCCTCCTCATCCTCCTCCGCCTCCTCCTCCTCCTCCTCCTCCGCCTCCTCCTCCGCCTTCATCTCCTCCTCCTCCTCCTCCTCCTCCTCCTCCTCCTCCTCCTCCTCCTCCTCCTCCTCCTCCTCCTGCGGCATGACGTTGCCCTGGGCCAGGGGAGGAGGAGCAAGAGGCAGGAGGAGGAAAGGGAAGAGGAGGAGGAGGAGGAGGAGGAGGAGGAGGAGGAGGAGGAGAAGGAGGCCTCGAGGGTCTCGGGACCCAAAGCCCTCGAAGTGCCCAGAGGATCCCTGGAGACACTCAGAGGCCCGAAATGAGCCGAAGACATCCGAAGACCTTGATCCTCGAATCGTGTGCCTCGATGAGGAGGCAAAGCACCAGCCGCACAGAGGACAGGATCAATCAGCGTCGAATCGCGTGATCGGAGCGAATCGGAGTGTGCGTCGGATCGGGCTGCACATGCGCGGGATCGGATCGGCTGCACCCAGACACACAGCTGCGCTGTGCAGGCACTGGGCCGCATTGGACCACCAGGAGATCGAGATCGCATCGGATCGAGCTGGGCGAGCTCGGCATCGAATTGGATGGGATCGAATTGCCCTGGTCCTCGGAGGATGGCAGCGGGCCGGATGCCCGGGGGCAGCGCGGCCGGGCCTGGCGGAGAGCGCGGCCCCGCCGGAGGCTGCGCCGCAACCGGGGGGCCAGACGGCGGTCCTGGACGCTGCCCCAGAAGTCGCGCAGGAACTCGACGGGCTTCATCTTGGGGTCGTCCTCCGGGAGAAGGATGAGGAGGAGGAGGGGGAGGAGGAGGAGGAGGAGGAGGAGGAGGAGGAGGGGGAGGAGGAGGAGGAGGAGGAGGAGGAGGAGGAGGAGGAGGAGGAGGAGGAGGAGGCGGAGGAGGAGGAGGAGGAGGGGGAGGGGGAGGAGGAGGAGGTAGCGAGCGATGAAGGGCGAGTCCGAGCGTACGGACCCGCTTCAGCGGGAAGAAATTGATGAGCCGCACGGCGAGGCGTCGAACCATCGCACCGTGCGGCTTGACCTCGACAGCACCGTCCCCACCACGTCGGAAAGCCGACAGAGGGGACCTGGCGTCGAGGTCGTCATGGGCAAGGGTCCCCCGACCTGGGGTGCAGCCCGCGCATCGCACGTGAGATCTGCATCTCCTCGTTCGCACGCGTAGAGACTACGTCCGAGTGACCTCTGCACTGGGCACGCAGCTTCCGATTGCGGCCTCCAGCCACACTAAACGCCCCGCAACCGAGGCAGATGACCGTGGAGCCAAATCGCTCCATCCCGTGGCCGAGCTCCGAGTACAATTCCACCTCCCGATCGACCCCGACGGCGACGACGTCAGCCCCCACTCCACCACCCTCGCATGGGCCTCCAGAGGGCCCTAGGCCTTCATCAAGGCCAGCAGCACGCACGGCGACGTCCACCGCGCGCGAGGCGTGCCGATAAACTTCGGGGGTGAAGGCAAAATAACGCGTTGCCATCGCTCTCGCAAGGTCCGTGGGCTCGCATCGCTTCGCTCGAAGGGCCTTCAAGGATTCGGTCGTCCTAGCAAACCTGTTGCACTTCAGGCACCTGTGTTCAGACAGCCTCTCACAGAAACGAAACTCATGCGAGTCAATCACAACCTGTGGGGCGGCGACGTCTCGGCAAACCTGAGACGGCACGACTTCCCTAGGTTGGAGCTCAGCATTCTTTTTGGCGACCGCTTGGGCCATCCAGGCAAAAACTTGCGAGTGATCTTTGGCCGCCTTCATGGCCTGCTTAAAATAATCCTGCATGGTCTGGCCCGTTGAATGCACCTGGGCCCCGCGCTTGGCAAAAAAGTCAGCCCACTCGTTAGCAACGAAACGGACAAAGTCACACTCGGGGGCCTCCAGAACCTCCGAGAGCTCTCTGTGCGCAGGGACCCACTCGAAAGTAGGAGGAGCCTCGGGACAGTGCCGACGTATTTTCTCCCACACAGCCGCGTGGCGGCCACTAGAAGAGGCAGCGGCCGCCGACCAGGCGCACCCTTCACGCACCAGATTCAGGTGATCGGACACTATGATAGCAGGCTGTTGCGCAACTTCTACTGCTTTGAGCGCTGCGTAGTGCTCCGCTCGTGGCACTGTCTGCACAGCTCCTGGTAGCGCGCCAAAAATTGCACGCAACACGCTGCCAGCCTCGTCCACCTCGACCACGGACCAGCCACATCGGGCCAGCTCTGGGATCGACGACGCTTGGCCGCTTCCGTCGGTGTACACCCTCCGCCCCCATCGCCCGCGCCAGTCCCCCCATCCCAACACAGGGTACTCATCGCTCGGGGGAGCAAGTGCTTGTGGCTCGGGCGGCAATCCGAAGCTGAGATAAAATTGATCCGCTCCAGATTGCGAATTATTCCTGGCCTTTATATCCTTCCTCAGCTCGAGGACGTAATCTGGAACAGGCACGTCCAACCCGTCTAGCATGGCGTCGCACTCAAACCATTGGTGGGACTCACTGCCTGTTGCCAGCTTGCATACAAAACACTGCGGGGAATTGCGGAGCCCAATGCTGTGCAGCCTCTCGGGGGTCCAAACCCCTGACGACCAGAGCGTCCGCAAGGCGCCTCGCCTCGCAACGTCCCTTACAGCAAACACTGCTTTCCTCATTCCCCTCCTCCAGCAGCTCTCTCCAAGGCTGTTGGGCAGGTGCTGTAGGATCCTATCTACCTGCCAGCGGCGAATGCTTTCCTCCAGGAAAGCTTTCACATCACCTGGGCACTGCCTGACTAAATCTACGTGGCGACCTCGATCGTCCACAAGCACTGTTGGAGAAAACATCGTCCAACCCACGCGCAGGAGCGTGACCCAAACAGAGGCGATGGGGCCACGGGCTCTGGACCACGAGATGCGTTGGTCAAGCTTCGCCTTGACCGCTTCCCAGGCTCTGCGGAGCCGTCCAGGCGCGACCCTATTGTCCCAGATGAACGAGGCAAACCTGACAACCAACGGAACCGTCGCATCAAAAATAGGGTCGAACCTGTCGTCTCGCTGTGTAGCTAAAAACAGAGTGAGCGACGCCTTGGGCTTGGCCCCGCACATGCCTCCAGCATACGTCCGAAGCTCGCGAATCGCTGTGTCAGATATCCCTGACACTCCGGCGCCGTGGCCGCCAGCTGGGAGTAGCCCCGTCCTCCACAAGGATTTCACGGCCTCCCCAGCGGCGTGCTTCAGGCCCCACACCTTACGCCTACGAGCCTTGATATTCTTAAGACGCAACTTTTCTTGCACCCGCAAGACTCTAGTGCCGTGCATCTCGTGACCTAGATTACGCATCGCTCGCTTCGCTCGCATATGAAGAGGCACAACCAATCGAGCGAAAGTATCTCGGCCTCGGCTCGTGTTCGCAACAAAACCTGACTTGCTCGGCTGGACGACTAACCCGAGCGGTCTCACACTGAGGCAAAAACTGTGTACTGCATTGGCCAAGTCTCTTGCCTGGCCGACGCTATCTCCCTCCCTATCGCGCTCTCCTGACCAGTGGAAGCTAACATCGTCGATCAGCGCACGCGGCTTGACCGTGGGGTATATAGTCATGCAATCCTGCAAGCTTCTATGCAGCAGGACACGCAGCATGGTAGTGGCCAAGGAGCAGCCTGCTAGGATACTCTGATTAGACTGCACTGGTACTGACAGGGAGGCAAAAGCACGCAGGCAACGAGGTTGCAAATACGTTTGAATCGTCATACACGCTAATCTCATCGGGAAACGATTCAGCTTGGCCTCGCGAAGCAGGCTCTGCAAAATGACAGTCTCATCGCATTTCAACATATCTATAAAAACTGTGAGGCTGTCCTCTCCTAACTCGTGCGCAATCTCAGCCTCCAGATTCAGGGAAAACGCGCTGTCCGAGCTCGACCTACCAGCTCCCGTCCCCCAGAAACAATCCAGGTCGTGCTCAACCTCCCAGGCGGCCGCGATGGGCCTGCGGGCCCTGCACCAGACTCTCAGGAGCGTGTTCAAGAGCGCTATCAGCCTACATCCTCCCGACGCCTTGGGGAGGCGAACGAGCTGCGTCAGCAGTCTGTCCGAAGGCCAGATCAAGAGGCTTTCACACTTCATGAACAGCTTCGCTAAGGCCTCCAGGCCTGGGCTGCTCAGAAAGATTAAACTGCGAGGAGCAAAACTGAACTGGCCGACTCCCGTCGCCCATGGGAACTGAAGAACGGCGCGTTGCAAGTCCTGCAAGGTCTGAGGAACTGCGGCATCGTGCATCGACCAAATTTCTTCCCATTCCCTCATGGCCTTATCGGCTAGCTGATACGGCTGGGAGGGCGTGCGAGCAGTCACATTAGCATTAACCACTTCCTGCAACGCTCTCCCTTTCGTGTGCCTATGCGCGAAACGCGCGCCATTCGAAAAACTTGCTGCCGCCCAGTCCCTCCAGGCTTTGGCGGTCTTCTGACTGTGTGCCTCCGCAAGCTCCGTTGCTTTGGCCTCGATTGCATCCAGCACTGCATCTACTTCTGTGTGAACAAGGAGCTCCATTCCCATCAGAAACAAGTCAGACGCCCAGCTGTCGAGCTCGCTGAGCACGGCCGTCTCAGTTAGCACCGTCGCCAAAAAGCGGCCTAGCTCAATCGTCAAACTCGACAGCTTGTGCAGGTGGGCCGTGTCTGCCGCCCCTGCCTCTTGCTGCAGACTTACCTTCGCCGTGACATTAATGATAGCTTCTTTCGCCCTACGCATGTGTCGCGCCCATCTGGCTGCTACGCACCACGCATTGGCTGCTTTTGACAAGTATGAACGCTTCTGTTGTGGTTGCCACTGCAGCTTGACAATCTCAAACTCTACTGGGCCACATGCTCCAACGAACGGCCCAGCCGTGGTGCCAACGACGTCATGTCTGGCAAGCAGCTCTAATTCAATGTGGCTCAGCACAGCATCCCATGCCACCTGCAAACTGCTGTCGTCACACGCGGCATCTATAATACGTGCAACTCCGTGCCAACACAAAGGAAACCTCGCGCACCCTGGCTTCGGTTGCTTGGGCACGGCAACGCGGCCCACGCAGCTCTCGATGAAACAACTGGATGTCCTTGCCACTGATATGCATATACACTGGCAAGTGCGGAAAAATGGTTGCCGCCTCCTGAACACACGGCTGCTCTACTCGTGTCATCAAGTTAGACGACGCGAGGAAAAAATCGATGCAACTGCCAGGCATAGCCTGTCTGCATGTGGTCGCCGCTGGAGCCCGAAGCATACCTCCCAGCCCGTGTAGCCAACGCATATCGCCGAACTGGGATGCTTCGATGTTGAAATCTCCTGCCACAATCCAATCGTAGCCTGCATGATTCAATCTTTCCAAATAGCTACTGACCTCCTGCATGATGTGTAGATTAGTGCCAGACCAACCTTCATTGACGTAAAGATACACTGAGACCAGTACCACTCCCCCAGGGACTCCCCAATGAACTTGTTGAGCGGGCAAAGCTCGACCGCCAGCCAGTACGGTCTGTCCGTTCATGCACGGCCCGCGCGTAATCATGACGTTCGGCCTGGCCAAAACTGCTAGCCCTGCCTGCGTGCCACCGTTGACTGTGCGGTTGGCCGCCGCCCATATGCCTTGCCAGCCCGCGTCCAGCAACCGATGCTGTGCGTCTGCCAGGTCATCATGAGCAACGTGATGTTCCTGCACCGCGACCACTGTGTGACTGCAGTGCACCATGTACTCGAGCAGCTGCTTCTCAGACGAGCAATTCAGCGTCACGATGCTGCCCTTGTGGCCAGCCTGCTCCGTGGCATCGGTCCACCTCGGGGCTGCGCTCCGCCCATCGACGGCCCGAGTGGGCCCTGGGGCGTGAGGCGAGGCATCGACCACCCGCGCGTCCGCGGCTCGCCTATCACGCCCCTTGCCGCTGCCTTGGGCCGCCAGGCCGCCCTCGCCATGGCCTGGCCCCACCTGGGCAGCATCACGTCTGTGCCTGGAGTCGAGCGGCTGCGGACTCGCCTGGGCCGCGGCTGTCTTCCCGCTCGGGGCGCTACGTCCGTCGACGTCTCGAGCGGGAGGCTGGGCGTGGGACGAGGCAACTACCACCCGCGCGTCCGCGGCTCGTCCTCCCCGTCCCTTGCCACGGCCCTTGGCACTGTCGCCGCCGCTCCGACCCAGGCAGTGCTCGCCGCCCACGCCAGCCTGCCGCGTGGCCAGGGCCCCACTCGGGGCTGCGCTCCGTCCGTCGACGGCCCGAGTGAGCCCAGGGGCGAGGAGCGAGGCATCGACCACCCGCGCGTCCGCGGCTCGCTTCGCTCGCCCCTTGCCACGGCCCTCGGCCGCTAGGCCTCCTGCACCACGGCTTGGCCCAACACTTGCCACATCGTGTCTGGGCCTGGAGTCGGACGACCGCGGTCTCGCCTGGGCCGCGGCTGCCTTCCCGCTCGGGGCGCTACGTCCGTCGACGTCTCGAGCAGGAGGTCGGACGTGGGACGAGGCATCGACCACCCGCGCGTCCGCGGCTCGTCCTCCGCGCCCATTGCCGCGGCCCACGGCACTGCCGCCGCCGCTCCGACCCAGGCAGTGCACTCTGGCCACCTCCACATCGGCAGCACTGCCGCCAGTCTCCTGAAAAAGAGGATTCGCTGCAAGCGACCCTGCTACCGTGCCCAGCGACGGCATCGCACTCACAGTATGAACCAGGCCCATCAAGCATATCACCAGTGCTCTAGGCAGGGACCTGGACCTTGGCACGCTTCTCAGTCCTCCATTCGTTGAGACCCTCGGCCAGCTTGCGAACGCTCCCTCGGATCGTTGCCTCGTCGGCCTCGGGCTGCACAGCAACCCCAGCGCGCCCCAGGAAAGCCCGCAGCTCCTCCAGGTCCGTGTCGTCTGGTGTTGGTACGTCGACTCCTCCAGGCTCAGGCCTGGTCTCGCCCTGAGAGGCGGCCTCCCGCTGCGGCTCAGCGTTCTCGTGCTGTGCTGCCTCGGGTGTCGACCGCCCCTGTCTCCTGCGCTCCTCCAGAACCCGTACCTCCTCCAAGGCCGAGTCCAACTTCGCTTGTAACTGACCGTCGTCTCCGAGCCCTGCAAGGATGCCTCCGAGCTTGTCGACCGTGATGCCGAGGGCGGCCACGAGCTCGCCTGCCTCGGTGGTGGACGATGGAGGCCTCGGGACCGATGACGCAAGCCTGGTTTGTTCTTCGGCAATCTGCAATATGGCCTGCTCAGCCTCGACCACCAACTGCTCCTGCTCACGGATGGTCTCCTGCAGCTTCTGCACCTCCATCTTGGCGGCCGCCAGAAGGCCCTCGTGCTTGGCCTTCTTGGTGTTCCACTTCGCCGACTGGAATGGCAGCGAGCGCAGCTGCGCAGGCACTGGCTTGGACGCCTCCAAGTCCGACCGCAGCCGCTTGCGCTCCCCCTCGTAGTCCTCCCTCGCCTTCTCGAAGCAGGGGTCCTTGAGGTCTTTGATCGCCCGCATGGCCTCATCGATCTCGTCCAACCGAACACGGATCTGAGCGGGGGTCTGCGGCGGCAGCACCCCGCTCTCGACGTCGACCTCCATCTCGTTGCTCTCAGACCTCCCTCCGGTGGCCAGCTGCTGCCGCGCTGCCGCCAGCTGCTTCTCCAGCTCCGCGACCTTGCGCGCATGCCATGGCGGCGGCTGCTCGGCTGTGGCCGCTCGGTCTGCCCGCTGTTGCTTCTGCGAAGGCGCCGTATGCGTGAACCGAGGCTCCAGAAAGGACGAGGCCTTGGCAACACCACACTTCTGACATGATACCTTATCCGATCTGTTCCACCATGCCGCGCCCGACACTGGGTGGACACACCATCGACATACCCAATCCGTCGCCTCCGCCCGACGCCTCTGGGCATGCCTGCTCGTCTTCTGTGCCCGTCCATCTCCCTGAGACATCCGCGGCAGCAAAGAGATGTAACTAGTGCAAGGGGGAGCGTACGTTCCCGAAACAGCACGTGAACAGAGTGGTACCTCCAGCCAGGGCAGGCAGAGAGGAGGTACGAGAGCCTTCGGGGGCCGCTGCTCCCCCACGCCAAAAACTCAGTCCTGGAGCGAAACACTACGGACTTGAGCCAAAATGGCTACGGACGGGGAGGAGGAGGAGGAGGAGGAGGAGGAGGAGGAGGAGGAGGAGGAGGAGGAGGAGGACAAGGAGTTTGAGGAAGGAGGAGGAGGAGGAGGAGGAGGAGGAGGACGAGGCGGAGGAGGAGGAGGCGGAGGAGGAGGAGGAGAAGGATGCTGAAATCGGGAGCGGCCAAGAGGGGGGTGTCCAAGATGGGGGGGTGCAAATCATGGCCGGCGGCACGTGCGCGGCCCAGCGGGAGGGCCAGGGGCGTAATGAAACAAGAAGAGGCGCCACGAAACCTGGGGAGATATCATGGCCCCCGCCATGATCTCCATCCCCCCCCTAGTCATCACCCCCCTCTTTTCCGCCCCCGATGAGAGAACAGCACACGCACGCAGACCTACATAGGGAGGAGGAAGCGGGAAGAAGGGCAGGGCGACGGAGGCGCCCTGGGTTATGGGTGCGAGCTGCCGGACCCCGAGGGGGGGGCTCCCACTCGAGCGGGGACCCCCATCCGACAACACACACCCATAGCCCCCCCCCCGGAACTCCACCCCGAGAAATCCAGGGCTCGCATAGGGTAGGGGCGCCAGTTGTCGGCCCATGAAGGGAGAGGGAGGGAGGGAGGGAAGGGTCGAGGATTGGAGATCGAGGTCTGGAGAAGTCCTGGCCCATGAGGGGAGAGGGAGGGAGGGAGGGAGGGAGGGAGGGAGGGAGGGAGGGAGGGAGGGAGGGAGGGGAGGGAGGGGAGGATCGAGGAGTGGAGATCGAGGTCTTGAGAAGTCCTGGCAATTGCTCTGAGCCTCCTAGAAACTCCGGAGACCTCGCAGGCTTCGAGGACCTCACGAGGAACCAGGGCGTCCAGCGCCTCGGCAGAAGCCGAACAAAACTCCCATGTGTTTGTGTGTGTTCGACTATCGGGGATGGACCAAACCCCCTTTAGTAAAACGTGGTTTGGTGACAACGACCTCGGGGCCAAACCTGGCGGGCTCAAGACTGGAAAATGATGGCCGCGGCGCCCTCTCGAGAACCGAAAACGGCCACTTCTCCAATTGACGCGTCAGGGTGGGTGTTCTGTCCACTCCTGAGACTATGGCGCATCCGAAAACCAGTCGGGCCACAGAGAAACCGACAGTTGTCACAATTGTTTCGATCTACCTCTCTCCCGGCATTGCTCCCAGATGCTAAGAAAAACTTAGCCCCTGCCTGGCACGTGGCGGGTGCACTTCGGACACCCCAGCGATGTGTTTGTACAGCGAGGTTTGTCTCTCGCAAAAAACCTCGCTGAGAGCTCGGACTCGAAATACGTTCGAGGCTCGTCGGGAACCCTCGAAGATATGCATATGGAATGCGAGGCAAATACGCCTAAGACACTGCGCGCTGAAATGGTCCAATCTCTTCTTGGCCGTCATCAAACCCACACTGATTCAAGACTCCACAAAAGCTGGGGAAGCACAATCGCACTGTAGAATCCCGACACCCCTCGAGGGCGTGAGTGGTCGAGGGAGCTCGTTCTGCTAACCCCCTCCTTCCTCTATCGGACCCCCCCCTCTCCTTCCCGCGAGGTGCCAGAGGGTCCGTGTTCGCACCAGGCGGCTCCAGCAGGGCCCCAAGGAGCCCAAGATGGCCTCCAAAATCGCTCTCAAGATTTCCCAAGACAGTTCAAGATAGCCTCCGGCATGCCTCCGAAAGGCCTCAACACCGCCCCAGGACGGCCCTAAGTGCCCTCCACGGCTTCCAAGGGGGCCCGCAGGAGGCCAGAACCCCTCAAAACCTGTGTTTTTCAACGTGGTTCCCCTCGCCCTTTTGCTTCCCATGGGTTCTCGAGGCCTCCGGATGGCTCCCGAATGGCCCAAGAGGGCCCGAGGAGGGGCTCAGGAGGACCCAAGACGGCCCCAAGATCGCCCAAGAGCGCCCCAAGAGCGGCCCAGGAGTGCCCAGAGAGGCCAATGTTCGGGCCCAGATGGAGAGGGCGTACTTGAGTACCCCCAATCCTTTGACCGATGGCTTCCAAGATGGCCCCCAAGGCCTCAACGAGAGCCCCAAGAGAGCCCTGGGTGAGCCCCACGAGGGCCCCAAGAGGGCCCCAAGAGAGTCCCGGGAGGGCCCAGGAGGCCTCCACGACGGCCCCGAGAAGGCCCCACGATGGCCCCGAGAGGCCTTCAAAACGCTGCCAGGGCGGAAAATCGCAGCAGAGGTCTCGAGATCGACTCCCGTCGTCATCGCCGCTCGTCGTCGTCTTCCTCGTCGGCGGCGGCGGCCCCAGGCACGCTCACTCGACCCCAAGACAGCCGCGGGGAGCCGCGGAGCGCACACGAAGCGACGCGGAGGCCGTTCGTCAAACGCACCGGGGGCGTGTGGCTGCTTCGGTTGCATGGTTGCCGTTCGTCTCTCCCTGGCGCGCACGCCCGGGCCCAGCCGACGCGAACCCTTGCGGCCATCACGCGGGAAAGGAAAGAACGAACGGGGAAAGGCCCCGAGGGGGCCGGCTGCACGCGCCACGGCACCTACAACTGATCGCTGCAAATACTCCGATAGCCTCGGCAGGAGTACCCCTCGTCGCTCCCTCACGCAAATCAGCAGGATCAGGCTCCAAAAGCGCATGGAACTCGCTACATTTCCGAAAGCCGGCGGCACCCCTCACGCGGATCCGTAGGGTCGGGGTCCAAAAACACAGGGGATGTGCCACACTTCTGAGATTCGGTGGCACCGCTGGACGGATCCCCCCGCAGTCGTAGTCCACTCGTCGTAGTCGCAGCCGTTCCCGAGGGGGTCCGACCCACCCAACTGTTCTGCAATCTGATGGCGAACGTCTTGACCCGCATTGACTCGGAACCGTGTCTCTGCCCTTTGCAAAATACGGCATCCTGTAAGACTGCAATGTGCCTACGCTGCCACTCGCAAGTATTGGATCTGATGCGTACACAATGCCAGGAAAATAAGAAACCCTGGCTCAACAGCACTTGGGCGCAAGTTCCCCACAGCGCGGTCAATGTCGAAAACAATGACGACGCTCTGCACGATAATAAACAAAGACTGCGAAAGAGGGCAGTCTTGTGCTATGCCTGATGCTTGGCACCGCTGCAACTGATTAATGGCAGAATCCCACATGATGGATTGGCGAGTGTTTTAATGTTCACTCTCCTATCCACCATCTGTTGCGAA
The DNA here is from genome assembly GCA_963575745.1 of Prorocentrum cordatum. Classification (NCBI taxonomy): domain Eukaryota; class Dinophyceae; order Prorocentrales; family Prorocentraceae; genus Prorocentrum; species Prorocentrum cordatum. The sequence goes on along the minus strand of CAUYUJ010020532.1, from coordinate 24,145 downwards.
ATGCCATACCTACGAAGTGTTCCATTCATCACGTGGTGTTGCATATGACCACAGGTTTTTGCCAACTCGTAGAAAACCGCAATAGGTCCAGCGGCTTTCGAAGCGTGCGCTGCGCTAAACATTCGTCTGGTGCCCTGGGGACGGGGTCGGGAGATATGGGCGCCCGCGTCTCGGAAAAAAACGAAACGCCAAGTGTTCCAGGTGCACGCCGCCACCATTTCTGTTATTACCAGCAACCCTCCATGTTCGCCAATTCCTCCTCCCTTTTACAACTTTATCCAGCATATGCCTGTCCTCTTTTGGATCACCAAACCGTTCATTCCGGTCGAAGGAAACAACTAGAGGACACTCCCCCAATCCCCAAAATCAAAATTGGCACGCGCGGGGAAGACTGCGGTCGAAGTGCAGCTCGTTCAACCCACCGCCAATATTGATCTTTGGGGGGGCATTGACAGACGAATGCGGCATGAGTGTTGGCTAATGTCTTCCGAGGCCTGTCGCACTGCGCAGACACCTCTGGACCAGCACCTCACCATTGCAGTACTAGAACCACGCGGGCGCTTCGCGTGCTCAGGTTCTAGTGCGGTAACAGCGCGCACACGCAGTACTCCTCGTTTGTACTTCTCGTTTGATAGCCCCCCGCCCCCTCTGTTCCCCTGCACCGAATCCATGCCCTCGCTGACACTTTCGCCCGCCCCGCCGCTTCATTTCCCGCCGCGTCCCAATCACCTTGCCGACGTCCCCACCTCGATGCCGCCTTCGGCCGCGGACCACGTCCGTTAGAGACCCGTCGCTCCGAGAAACGCTAAAAGGCCCTCTACAAGTACCCGCGAGGGCCCAAACAAGGAGCGCTCTACTTACTCTTCCTCCTCCTCCTCCTCCTCCTCCTCCTCCTCCTCTTCCTCCTCCTCCTCCTCCTCCTCCTGCGCCTCCTCCGCCTCTTCCTCCTCCTCCTCCTCCTCCTCCGCCTCCTCCTCCTTCTCCTCCTCCTCCTCCTCCTCCAGTCGCCGCGCTACCATCAGGAGCGCTGACAGAGGAACAAAGGGACTTTACTGACCACGACGAGCCTCGGCCTCGAATAGGTACCCCGACCCAGAGCTGAGGAACGGCCCGAAATCGAGAGCCCCTCCAAAACCAGAAGCGGTCCTTAGTTCACCGTCTTGGCTGTATCACCGCAGACGGCCCCAGGCGGCCCCTCACGGCCCAAAAGCGTCACTGAGCATGTTGGCCAAGGTGAGCATATGCAAGCAGGCCTAATGGTGGTGCATGGTCCGCCCTCCCACGAGTCCTGGGGGTACTCGTGCGCGCGGCAGAACCTCCGCCATCGTGTCTTGTGCTCCCTCTCCTCTTTGCAGTAGGCCTTCACCTTGGCCACCAGGGCGGCTTGGTCAAGCTCCTGGCCCGGCGAGATGTGTGGTGGGAGGCGGGAGGAGGGAGATGCGAACGGTTCGGGTCTAGCATCCGACACCTGCCAGTCTGCGCGGTTACTGGCTCCTCATGCCTCCCGCCCCTCCTCCTCCTCTTCCTCACCACCACCACCGTCACCACCGTCATCACCTCCTCCTCCTGCTCCTCCTGCTCCTCCTCCTCCTTCTCCTCCTCCTCCTCCTACTCCTACTCCTCCTCCTCCTCATCATCATTTTCCTCCTCCTACTCCTATCCTTATTCCTTATTAGAATATACTCCTACTCACCCCTCAGGCCGGCAGATAGCGGGCGCATCCGGGTGGTCCCATCCTAACCTGTAAAAAACAATACAAAATCAACATGTTTTTTATTTTTTCCTCTCGACATGGACGTCCTGTCGTCCACGGCGACAATCCATTGCAAAAAACACCACAAAGAGCACACGCGCGCGTTCATGTCAGAATCCTACCGAACACCGTGTGTTTGCAAGCATTTCAACATCAAAACATCAAAAACCCAATGCTTTTTCACAAAAATTGTACAAATTTCACGCCCGGGCTCTCTTGCTGAAATCATAGGAAAACCATAGGAATCTTAAGAATTCTGTCAAATCCAGCGATTTCACGTCATCGCGCGGTGCACTCGCGATGCTCTGTCATGCACCCAGGCCGCGAATCCTGTGCCAAAAATACCACAAAGAGCACACTCGCGCGTTCATGTCAGAATCCTACCGAACACCGTGTGTTTGCAAGCATTTCAACATAAAAACATCAAAAACCCAATGCTTTTTCACAAAAATGCTTTGGGGTGTCCTGTCAGACCGTCGGGCTTCCTCCGGCCACCTCTGGCTTCCTGCGGTGTACCGGGCCATTCTCGACTCGTCTGGCAATGCGTGCGCGGCATTCAACACGCGCTCGCCAGTTCCCGTCGGCAACCGCCATCGCGGCCGCATCAGCTGTACCAAACCGGCTGGCCGGTGTGACTTCGGCCCCCAGTTGTGCCAGCTTTGCTTCTTATGTTGTGGGAGGGCGGGTGGGACTGGGCATGCCATGCTTGACTCGCTCGAGCTGGCTAGCTTGACTCCTAATCCTACTCCTACTCCTATTCCTACTCCTACTCCTACTCCCACCACTACTGCTACTACTACTACTACTACTACTACTACTACTACTACTACTACTACTACTACGACTACTACTACTACTACTACTACTACTACTACTACTACTACTACTACTACCTACTACTACTACTACTAACTACTACTATACTACTACTACTACTACTACTACTACTACTACTACTACTACTACTACTACTACTACTACTACTACTACTACTACTACTACTACTACTACTACTACTACTACTAGTACTACTACTACTACTACTACTACTACTACTACTACTACTACTACTACTACTACTACTACTACTACTACTACTACTACTACTACTACTACTACTACTACTACTACTACTACTACTACTACTACTACTACTACTACTACTACTACTACTACTACTACTACTACTACTACTACTACTACTACTACTACTACTACTACTACGACTACTACTACTACTACTACTATTACTACTACTCTACTATTACTACTTGCTACTTACTACTTGCTACTACTACTACTACTACTACTACTACT
>CAUYUJ010020532.1:7500-17500 GCA_963575745.1 Prorocentrum cordatum | reverse complement strand
CTCGGGGGAACCGGCTCAGGGGAGGAGGCATCGGCCTGGGATCGGCGATACATCGCCGACAAATCGGCGGTAGGCCCCTGGCAACGGCAAATCCGCATGCTCTTGGACAGGGCGGGCTGCTGGGCCCCTATCGGCGACGAATGGGCGATTGGGGGTCGACGCATCCCACCCCGAGCCTGCCCTCCCGCGTGAGATGCAACTCGAGAAAGGCCGCAGAAAGAGAAGGTCCGGGGCTGGGCTGGAGAGTTTCTGCAGACTCGGCATGTTTTCGCGACGTCGGATCTCAGGGGAGTCGGGGAGACGTAAGGCTCGGGGTCGGGAGACTCGGGCTGGCCTGACGGGGCCGGCATGGTAATGACGAGACCCAGTCTGAAATTCGACGCGAGCTCCCGCCGCAGACGTCCCACGAAAACTGGACCGTCCAAATCCGGGATGCGCTCGTCAAAAAAAGCGTCGGCAGCCCCGAGCTCTGGCGCCGTTGCTCGAGCCCTACGTTCCCCCCCACGGCGGAGGCCTCTCGCCGATGTGCTGCACTTCTTCGTGACGTCGGGCCGCAGGGGGGGCCTGAGCCGCCGTCGCCCCTGCGCGCTACCCCCCCCCCCCCGGCAGGGTGCGCCCGCGGGCCTCCCGGCGGCCCCCGGGAGGCGCTGGCCCCCCGCCGCCGCCCACGCCGCCGCCGCCGTCGGTGGCCGCCGAGATCCCACGCTGCCAAAAAGCTAAGAAGGCATCGCAGGACACTGCGCCGACCAGAGCCCCCGACCGGGCCTGCCTGCGGCCTCTTCTGCCCGTCGGACGGCTCCGGGACGGCCCAGTCTGGGGCCCGCGGCCGGGCGAGAGCGCCCGGTGCGAGAAGCGTGCCACGCCCGGGCCTCGGGGAGCGCCGCCGCCGCCATCCCGAGACGCGCGACATCCTGACTCTTCCGGCACAGAGCCCCTGGGAGCCCCGACCTTTTCTCTTCCCCCAGTCCCGGCTTCTCGTCCCGGGTCATCTGTGGACGGCCCCCCGGGCCCCGGCGAGGGCCCCAGGGGCCGGGCCGCGGCCCAACGCCCTCGCCCCGAATCTGTTGGTGCCCGCCGCGAGCCCGCCTGGGCCGTCGGCGGCGCGCGCGCGCGAGCGCGCCCGAGCCTCGGCCGGCGTGGGCGGGAGTGGCTGCGTCGGCGGCATCTGCGAGGCCGCGGCGGCCGCCGCGCCCTGCTGCGCCTGGCGGGCGCGCGCGCGCGGCGGAGCCGCGTCGGCGCGGGCTCGCTCCCGGGGGCGGCGCGGGCGGCACGAGGGCACACCCAGCGGCTCGAGGGCGCCGCGGCAGCGTGCTGGCATCGACCACGGCGGCCACGAGACGGTGGCAGGCAGTGGCGATGGCGGTGGCTCGGTGGCGAGCCCAGCGGGGAAGTGGGAGTGGGCGGGCCTGCTCAGTAGGCTCGGCAGGCCTCCAGCCTGCTGAGCTGTCTGAGTCTTCTCCCAAAAAACAAAGAGGAACACTTCCCAGAAGGCGCAAGGGCTTCTGAGAAGCCCCGCCACCTCCTGAGAAGGCCTGCCCCCTCTCGCTTCCCCCCTGGCTCGCCGCCGAGTGGCGATGGTGGCGATGACGACGGCAAGGCCAATGACGGCGCCGATGCTGAGGAGGAGGAGGAGGAGGAGGAGGAGGTGGTGACGACGACGATGACGATCATGATGTAGATGTGTCGGTGCTGACGGTGATTGTGCTGTCCGGGTGGTGCCAGGAGGGCCCCTCTTGCCCGACCCAGACACCTGACGCCTCGAGAAAGGCAGTGCGGCAGCAATCTTGCACAGCGCTCAGCTTCCAGGGGGTCCTCGCAGGGCCCCGGGCCGTCCAAAAAAAGCTCAGGAATGAAGAGCCCGCCCTGTGGAGAAGGCCCAACGGGGGCGGCCAAGAGAGGGGCGTCTAAGAGGGGGGGGGGGGGGGGGCGCAAATCGTGGCCGGCGACATATGCGCGACCCAGGGGGGGGGGCCAGGGACGTATTGAAATACGAAGAGGCGCCATGAAATCTGTGGAGATATCATGTCCCCCGCCATGATATCCACACCCCCTAGTCATCACCCCACTCTTGGCCGTCCCCGAGCCCAGACCTCCGGAGACACCGCATTGAGAAGCTCAATCCACAGGATGTATGGAAGGTGCCCCCATATTCCCAGAGAGGCCCCCACGGCCTCCAGAGCACCCCTCACGAGGCCCGATGGCCCCAGCGGCTCCAGAGTGAGGCGAAAAGCTCTGGGGACTCCCTGGGCCAGGGATACGCAAAGCAACCCTGAGATGTAGACTTTCAAGGGCGAGGATCCGGGCTCAGGGTTTTGGGCACCTGCTGCATTCATGTTGGCACCTGGGGCATCTGGAGGCCTCGCAGGGATCTCCAGGAGCCCAGGTCTTCCAGCCGCTCGAAAAACAACAAATCGGGACGGCTGGTGTTTGCCCTGTGTTGAACAAAACCAGACATAGGAAGGGTTCGAGCTGGCACGTGGGGTGCCGTGTCCCCGTCCATGGGCCAGGAAACTCCACACCGACAGCCTTGGCAACTCTCCTCTTCTGCCTCGTCCCCCACCGCCACCTCCTCCTCCTCCTCCTCCTCATCATCATCATCATCATCATCATCCTCATCATCATCATCATCCTCCTTATCCTCCTTCTCTTCCTCCTCCTCTCAGTATTATTAGTAGTAATAACAAGAATAGGAAACATAAAGTTAGTAATAGTATTCTTATTATGTTTACTAGTATTGTTCGTCTTATTACGCTTATTGTTCTTACTATGGTTCCGAAAATTATTAGTAGTAATATTAGTAGTATTGGTATGTTTCCTCGTATTACTAGTCTTTGCAGTATTACTACTACTACTACTACTACTACTACTACTACTACTACTACTACTACTACTACTACTACTACTACTACTACTACTACTACTACTAGTCTTAATGTCATGATTCGTACTAGGAAGTAGCATTCGCAGTCGCATTATTCTTGTTAGAATCATAGTATTATTCTTCTTACGACGATTACTTGTCTTATTATTATGATTACTCATCTTATTTGTCTTTCCCCTCTTCTTCTTCCGATTATCATTCCCCAATCAGAGCTTGCCTCTGTCGGGGTCCGAGCGGTTTCATATGGTTAGGTTAGGTTTGTCGCCGATTTTCGCTGCACGCCCGGGTGCCCGGGTGCCCGGGGGGTGCCCCGGGCCCAGGTGCCCAGGGGGTGCCCGGGGGTGCCCGGGTACCCGGGTGCCCGGGTGCCCGGGTGCCTGGGCGTGCCCGGGGGTGCCCGGGGGTGCCCAGGGGTGCCCTATCGCCCTAAGCCCTATAGCCCTATAGCCCAATAGCCCTATAGCCCTATAACTCTATAGCCCTATAGCTTCATAGCCCTATAGCTCAATAGCCCTATAGCCCTATAGCCCCCTAGCCCTATAGCCCTGATTGTTTTTTTTCTCCGGTATCATTAGTACTATTATTATTATTCCCCCTCCTCCTCCGCCTCCTCCTCATCCTCATCCTCCTCCTCCGCCTCCTCCTCCTCCTCCGCCTCCTCCTCCTCCTCCTGATCGCCCAAACGATGGGAGAAGGTCTACAGCGGCTTCGTACGCTCTCGGCCAGGTGGCACAATTCTGGTGGTGCATCGGCTGCGGCTCTCGTGTGCGACGAGCGTCGACGAGTGGCGGCGACACGGGCTCCGCACTAAGGCCATCCTGTGCGACGAAGACGTGAACCCGCGAAACGTCTGGCCGCCTTCGCTTCGGTGAAAGAGAGTGGCCAGCGATCCGAAAAGACGCTCCGACGACGCCCAGCCCGTGGCCGTGGCTGCGGACCTGGCACTCGGCTCTCCTCCCCAGCTTGACTCCCCCGCCCCCCGAGGCCTTCGGCGAGCGGGGCGCCGTCTGGTCCGCGGCGGACCGGGCAGCCGCCCCCGGTCGGTGCAGGGCCGAGATCGACCTCACTGAGGCTTGCGACTCCGTGTCGAACGCGGTCGCCCGAGGCTCTGCTCCATGGACGGTTTCCCCCATGGCCGTAGGCGACCCGACGAGGAGGAGGAGGAGGAGGAGGAGGAGGAGAAGGAGGAGAAGGAGGAGGAGGAGGAGGGGGAGGGGGAGGAGAAGATGGAGGAGGAGGAGGAAGAGGAGGAAGAGGAGGAGGAGGAGGAGAAGGAGGAGAAGGAGGAGGAGGGGGAGGAGGAGGAGGAGGAGGAGGGAGAAGGAGGAGGAGGAGGAGGAGGGCGGGTCGCCCCTTCGAAGAACCCTCCAGATCGACCTAACTAAGGCTTACGACTCCGTGTCGAACGCGCGCCTGCTCGGGCCGGGCCCTGGAGGCCGTTTTTCTTCCGTGGCACTGTGCCATGCGCACTCACACTTGAGGTCCGCTGCTGGTCCCAAGGGCTCCCAACTTCGCGCTTCGCGCTGCGCGAAGCGCGAAGCGCGAATAACTTCGCGCTCTCGCGCCGCCTCCCAGGGGAGAAGAGGAAGATGAGGAGGAATCGGAGCCGAACCGCGAAGCGCGAAGCGCGAATAACTTCGCGCCCTCGAGGGAGCCCTTGTGGTCCTAGGTCGACGACCAGAGCCTGGAGAGCACCGACACTTAGGCACGGTCTGGAGCCTTGACGGGCACGACCGCCCTCGACAGCCGCCTGGGGCTTACCGAGCCCACCAGCAAAGGGCAGCTCTGGGAGGACGACGGGTGCGCGGAACACTTCGGCAGTCGGGCGTGTCCTGGGAGCCACCTCGCCTGCCCTCCGGTTGAAGGCCCTCGTGATGGTTGGGGGGTCATGGAAGATTGCACTCGCAAGTTGCTCCGCATGCCTGGTAGCATAGGCATCCGCGCACTGACGGCTGTCATGTCCGCGGCCTCGACATACCGGTGGCTGCCCCCTTCGTGGAGTGCCTCCCCGCCTCCCTGGTCAAGCTGACTCTCTGGTATGTCGCTCACACCCGCTGCACCTGGTGGAACCAGCGGCGCTGGTGGGCTGGACGCCTCGAGCTGCACCCCGTCTTCGGCACCTCCCGCCAGGCCCTCCGCCAGACCTCCCGCTTCCCACGGTCGCCCCTCTGGCGGTCGTGCGTGACCTTCGGGCTGGCCTCCCACCCCGGGACCCCCCGGGCTGTTGGCCGTCTGGGTCCGCAGCCGGGTCTGGCTTTAGGTCGGGCGTGTCCTCCTACAGGGGGATTTTGGGCCAAAAATAAACAATAGTCAAAAAAATCAAGAATGGTCGAAAAATACTAGGAAATCGTCCGAATATTCCTCCTGCAGGGGAACAGGCCCGACTTAAGCCTGGCCTCGACCCTCGTGCGGCGACCGCCGTGGACGAAGCCGCGGCTGCCTCCAGCTGCCCGCCCTGCTTTGACGCTTCCTCTCTCCGCGGCCAGCACATCCTGCGCGTCTGTGCGCGCGCCCAGCTCCTCTGGGGTCGTGCCCGCAGGCCCTGGCACGACGAATTGGCTGCACGCAAGAGCGACCCTGGTCAAGAGTGACCTTTGGTGCGCGGCTTTTTTGGGGGCCGCGGGATGGCCAAACCTGGGCGCGCAAGCCGCCGCTGCCGCTTCGCGCTCGGCGATCGGGGGACCCGATTGCACCCGCACCAAAGGTCACTCCGTCGACAGGTCACTCGTGCGTTCAGTCGAGACGAAGAGGGGATACGGCACATCCACCTCGAGACGCAGGTGGGCTGGGTCACCCACCAGCCCGCGTCGACGCCGCTGCCTGGCCCAGGGTGCACGCGGTGGCGTGCAGGCTCGGGCCCCGCATCTGGGAGGCCCTACCCCGGGCATGCCACTCTGCTCCAGCCCCGAGGAGGGCCCGCGGCTCGGCGGCCGGCGCGGACCGGCACGTGCGGCGCTCCGCCCTCGAGACGGCGGCCCGCGCCTCCTCCCAGCAGCCCCCGCCCGAGCCCGCGCAGGCGGACGTGGCTGGAGACAGCTGCCGCGACGACGGCGGCCCCGACTTCGACGGCCCCCCCCCCTGCCCCCCCCCCCCCCGTTTGGTGGCGTGGTGTGATGTGGCTGCACGCCTAGGAGCCGACCACGGGAGCCTTCTCCCGCTCCCCCGACGCCCCGCCGCCGCGTCCGGCAGAGGGCGGAGCCCCCTGCCGGAGAGGCCCCGGCGGCCTCGTCCTCCCTCCTCCCCTCCCTCTCCCCGCCGGACTCGGAACCGAGTTGGTCAGGTTGAGCTGGTGCTTGTATTAGTTTGTTGTGGGTAGTCCCATTGTTTGTGACTCCAGCCAGGTGCCTTTAGGCGACTCTTGGCAGGTTTCTTCCCCACCTTCCACTGCTTTTCTCGGCCTTCGGCCGAGGGTGTCCTGACCAGTGGTAGCCTCTTCCTCCTCCTCTTCCTCCTCCTCCTTCCTCCTCCTCCCCCCTCCCCCTCCCTCCCCCTCCCCTCCCCCTCCCCCCTCCCTCCTCCTCCTCCTCCCCCTCCTCCTCCACCTCCTCCTCCTCCTCCTCCTCCTCCTCCTCCTCCTCCTCCTCCTCCTCCTCCTCCTCCTCCTCCGCTGGGCCACACGAGAGGAACCATCTCGCGCGCAGCATCTCCAAACCAAGAAATGCGAAAGTCTCAGGCGGAAGTGGCTAAACAAGTCGCAGAATATCAAAAAAAGAGGTGTTTGTATGTGTCAAGCGAAACGGGCTGGAACACCTCTCGCGCGGCATCCGGGAACTGAGGGCTGCGAAGATGTTTCAGACGAGATGGGCTGGACCACCTCAGATCAGGTCGTACTGAAACACAGGGTTGCGAAAATGTCGTGGGCGAAACGGGCTGGGACACCTCATAATTAAAGAATAGATTCGTGCCCAGGTCCTCCTGGCGGAATTAGTTCTTCTGTCTCAGGCGAAACGGGCTGGACTACCTCGGGTCACTGCATTTGCGATACGGAAACTGCGAGGATTCAAGCGAAACGGACCGAAGCACCTCTCGCGCTGCATCTGGGAACTCGAAATGGACAGGATGTCTCAGGCGAAACGAACCGGAACACCTCAGATCTGGTCGTCTCCGAGCACGGATTTGTGAGGATGTCTCAGGCGAATCGGGTCGGGCCACCGCACGACCTTGAGATTGTCTCCACGCACAGGTCCTTCGGGCAGAACTAATTCTGACAACAACAACCCCCCCCCAACAACTGCTGGGTAACCCAGGAGCACTCCACATCAAAAACTGTACAACGGAAGCGAACAGGACGCCCCCATGCGTTACAACTACATACATACATACATACATACATACATACATACATACATACAGACAGACAGACAGACAGACAGACAGACAGACAGACAGACAGGCATACAGACATACATACATACATACATACATACATACATGCATGCATGCATGCATACAGACAGGCAGGCAGGCAGGCAGGCAGGCAGGCAGACAGACAGACAGACACACGTATGTATAGTATATATAGATACACGAATACATGACAGATAGATAGACAGAAACATAAATGTATATGTATGAAGCGATACATATATATAGGTATATAGATAGATAGATAAACATATGTACACATATATATATATATATATATATATGCACACACATATATATGTGTATGTAAATGTCCTCCGCCATGCTGTTGCTCCCCGACTCCTCCACGTCCCCTCCCTCCTCCTCCGCCTTTCAACCAGTTCAGGTCACCACGCTTCGAGAGCGCACCATCACCATCAACATCATCATCAGCAGCATCAACAACAACATGAACATCAACATCAACATCAACAATCATCATGACCACGACCACCACCACCACCACCACCATCATCATCGTCGTCGTCGTCGTCGGCGTCGCCTTGGTCATCGCCATCGTCGTCGTCGTCATGTCACCACCACCACCCAGATCAGAATCATCACCACCACAATCATGACATTCGCCACCACCACCACCATTATCCGTTTCCCAAAACTCATCCTAGCAGATACTAATAACAATCGTCATCATCGTCGTCACCGTTATCGTCATCATCCCCACAATCATAGTCATCGTGATCATCATCATCCTCATCCTCGTCATCGTCGTCATCACCATCATCATCACCACCATCACCATCACCATCACCACCGTACCAACACCATCCTTTCCACAAAATTCTCCCTCACCACTCGCCCCCTCCCTTTTCCTCCTCTCGCGGCCTCGCCGGCCCCGGGGAGGAGCTGGCCGCACTGCGGCGCCGTAGCCGCCGCGCCTGCGCGGACGCAAGGGCCGCCCAGGAAGGAATGAGGGGGAACTTCGTCCACGGTTAGATGCTCGTTCTGGGGGCCTCTTTGGAGGCACTCGTTCCACTCACGCGTCGACGATGCGTCGAACGTCCGTGGACTGGAGTCGAACTCGAATCGAAGTCGAGTCGAACTTGAGTCGGGGTGGAGTCGAAGCAGAGCCGAGCTAGAGAAACTGTACAGCTTCGAACTAGAATAAAAAATAGGGGGGGAAACAACAACAACAACAACAACAACAACAACAACAACGACAACGATAACGACAACGACAACGACAACGACAACGACAACGACAACGACAACGACAACGACAACGACAACGACAACGACAACGACAACGACAACGACAACGAACGACAACGACAACGAACGACAACGACAACGACAACGACAACGACAACGACAACGACAACGACAACGACAACAACAACAACAACAACAACAACAACAACAACAACAACAACAACAACAACCAACCACAACCAACAACAACAACAAAAACAAAAACAATCACAACAACAACAACAACAACAACAACAACAACAACAACAACAACAATAATTACTAGCACGTGGGGACACACCGTTCTCACCAGTGCCAGGGTTTTCATAGGAGGCGGGCAATACCCCCACTTTGTGGGGGGGCCGGTTCAAGCTCTACCAAATTTCCAAACGACTCTTCGCCACCACCCACACCCAGCTTCCCGCCCTATGACGTTCGGACACTTCACTTCGTGGCATGCGGACGACCGTGGCTACTATTCAGGGCCCCGCGGCCGACGACGACGGCGTGCGCGCGCGAAGAAAAAACGAATGTGTCCCGCATGGTATTATTTGACAGGGATGATGGCCCTGGCAGGTGCGCAACCGTTGTTGCAGAAGTTCGAAAAAGTTGCTCGCAAAAGCCCGTTTGACAGAAATGATTAAAAAGTGTTGGGTTTCCTACGAATCCGCAAGAGCGCGCGGGATGAAGATTTTGACAATTTTTTTTGAAAAACCATTGGTTTTTTGATGTTTTTATGTTAAAATCGCTACGAAAACTAAGGTTTTGGAAGGATTTCGTCTTGCGCGCGCGAATGTCCACTTTACCTTATTTTTTGCAAGGGATTCTTGAAGTTTGGTTATGTTAGAACAAGAAATGTCCACTTTAGCTTATTTTTTGCAAGGGAAAACCGATCGTAACAACACAACCGGATCCGGACCAACCCGTTTTGCCTGAGACTTCCTCACGAAAATGATGAAAATGAGGCTGCGGCCTAGGCGCGGCGGGGGGGTCGTGCACCAGGGGTCCCAACAATAATTATTCTTTAGAAGTAATAATGTTCAAAAACAACAACAACAACAACAACAACAACAACAACAACAACAACAACAACAACAATCATTTTACCCGAACGCTCAGTGTTCTCACCAGTGCCAGGGTTTTCATGCGACGCGAGACAATACCCCCACTTCGTGGGGGGGCAGTTCAAGCTCTACCAAATATCCAAACGACTCTTCGCGACCACCCAAACCCAGCTTCCCGCCCTATGACGTTGGGACACTTCACTTCGTGGCGTGCGGACGACCGTGGCTACTACACTGGCGTGGGGTACACACCCACAGAACTTGGTCACTTATTCGGGGCGCGCGTGTGCCCAGCATCCTGCAATTGTGACATACAATACATGACACAGACAGACAGAGAGAGAGAGACAGAGAGCAGACAGAGAGAGAGACAGAGAGAGCGGAGTTGGTCACATTTTTGGGGCAAGTTCCTGAGATCGTCGTGTTTTTTGTTGGTCTTGCG
>CAUYUJ010020532.1:0-2500 GCA_963575745.1 Prorocentrum cordatum | reverse complement strand
CACAATGGACTCCCCCGTCGAATCCACGTTAAAAGAAGCGCAGAACTGTCCGCAAACAGGCGGAACAGCTTACGTGTGTTTCGCAAACTCGGCGAACAAAATACTTCTGGGGTAGGTAAATCAATGCTGCAGTTCTTCCCCTACTCGAGAAGTAGCTCCCATGAAACCAAGTCGGCGGCGGAGGGCTCCCGAGCCCGGGCCAGCCAAGGCGGGGGCAGCGGGGTCGGCTTCGAGGTGGCGCCCAAGCCCAGGTCAGCCGGAGGACCTCGGAGGAGACTGGCGGACCCCTGTTGGCCCTCAGGTCTGAGGGTGGCAAAAAACTGCCAACGTCGTACAAAATCACTACCAGAATCCCTCGACACAATCTTCCTGCTGCACTTTTCGAGCGGGACGGATCTGTGACGGGGCCCGAAGCCGGGCGAAAACGCCCAGTGTGAAAAAATTGCAACGCCCGGATCAGAGGGAGCGCTGAACCCCTGTCACAGAAGGCCTCCCAAATGGGGTCCGAGAAGATGGGGTCGGAGGATCGCGCCGAAGTCGCCGATGTATCGGCGATGCATCCCCGATGCGTCATCGACGTCGGCGATGCATCGGCGCCGTCGGCGTGGAAAAAAACGGGCTCCACATCGAGCCGCATCGAAGATGCATCGCCTATGAATCAGCGATGCATCGGCTATGCAGCGCAATCATCCGACCCCGTCTACTCGGACCCAATCTGGAAGGCCTTTGATGAAGGCACTGCATAAGGAACCCTTGGAAAAGGAATCCGGGGTCAGGAAGCTGGTGGGAGGCCGGTTGAGGCTTGGCCATGGCATCCTCCAGGGTCTGGAGCCTCCCAGGCACATTCCTCCACCAGCGCCCCCACCGTGGAGCTGGGTGAGCCCCTGGGGGGCAACGATAGGGTGTGACTGGCACAGGGGGGGATGCATCGATCTGGAACCGGCGATACATCGCCGATAGATCGGCGATAGGCCCCCGATTGTGAATCCGCACCTTTCTGGGCAGGTTGGGGCTATCAGGCCCCTGTCGGCGATCAATGGGCGATTGGGGGTCGGTGCGCCCCCCCCTGTGCCTATCCCCCCCTATCGTTGCCCCCGAGCCCCGACTGTGAGAAGGGAGCGCCTCGACCCGGGCGGCCCGAGCGCGCCTCCGCAGCCGCCCGCGGGCTCGCCGCACCGCGGCGGGGCGGAGCACGAGCGCGGCCGCCCCGCCGTCCGCTGGGCCCAGAGAGAGGGGGGCTCTCGGTCGGCTTCTCAGTTTCTCGCTGCAGCTCCTCCTCCTGCCCGACATGCTCGCGTCGTGCAAAACGCACGACGACGGGCTTTGAGCCGTTTTCGGCCCCTGGGGCCCACCACGGGCGCCAAGACCGATCAAAAACGGCCCAGGACGAAAAAGCGGCTCCCGGAAAGGCGTCGGGACTTCCGGGGACCCCTGACTCAACAAATCCGGACATCGCAGCTCTGGGTCCTTTCGTCGGCTTCTCGGCTCCCCTCCTCGTCCTCCTCGCTTCTCTTGCGTTCCCCGCTTCTTGTCTCTGGCGGCTGCCCCGCTCCCTCGGACGAGGCCAGCACGGCCCTGGGCGTGGACTGTTTTCCCCAGGGCCGTAGGCGACCCGAGGAGGGGAGGGCGAGGAGGGGGAGGAGGAGGAGGAGGAGGAGGAGGAGGAGGAGGAGGAGGAGGAGGAGGAGGAGGAGGAGGAGGAGGAGGAGGTGGTGGTGGTGGTGGTGGTGGAGGAGGGGGAGGGGGAGGGCGCTCTCGCGCAGCAGCGCCCGCGGACTTCAAAAAGAGTGGTCACCAACGGGCGATCGCGCTCCACTTCGGGCCCTGGGCCATCGCAGATCGATCGGGCTCGACGGTCGAGGATCGAGGGCGGAGGATCGACGCCCTCGGTCGTTCTTGGCCCTCCTCGGGCCTCCAGAGACCGCACCAAAAGACCTACAGGGGACCTCTGGAGACCCTCGCTGGGGACCTTCATCAATCTCTGGCACCTGGCACTTGCATTTGTTTCACACCGGGCGTTTGCGCCCTGTTTCGGGCTTTGGGACCATCACATATCGCAATGGTTATGAGGGCCTGCTCCTCCTAATCACTCGCCCCCTCCTTACCTACTACTACTACTACTACTACTACTACTACTACTACTACTACTACGACTATGACTACGACTACGACTACGCACCACCACCACCATCACCACCACCACCACCACCACTACCACCACCACCACCACCACGACAACCACGCACACACGCACGCACGCACGCACGTGCACCACCACCCACTACGCACGCGCGCGCGGAGCCACAGGTCCGCTACGACACGCGTCCGCGGATAGAGAAAATCAGCGCCATGGTAAGGGATGGGAGGGAGGGGTAGGACGTCAGATATGACGCGAGCGCACCTAGCTTGTCACTCGCCCCCTCCTTACTACTACTTACTACTACGACTACGACTACGACTACGACTACGACTTACGACTACGACTACGACTACGACTACG
>CAUYUJ010020531.1:110000-155119 GCA_963575745.1 Prorocentrum cordatum | reverse complement strand
GCAGTAGTCTTAGTAGTACTAGTAGTAGTTGTTGTAGTAGTAGTAGTAGTAGTCGTAGTAGTAGTAGCGGTCGTAGTAGTAGTAGCAGTAGCAGTAGTAGTAGTCGTAGTAGTAGTAGTAGTAGTAGTAGTGGTAGTCGTCGTCCTAGCAGTAGTAGTAGTCGTCGTCGTAGAAGTCCTAGTGGTCGTAGTAGTAGCAGTAGTCGTAGTAGTAGTAGTAGTAGTAGTAGTAGTAGTAGTAGTAGTCGTACTAGAGTAGTAGTAGTAGTAGTAGTAGTAGTAGCAGTAGTAGTAGTAGAAGTAGTAGTAGTAGTAGTAGTAGTAGTAGTAGCCGTATTAGTAGTAGTAGTAGTAGTAGTAGAATTTGTAGTAGTAGTAGTAGTAGTAGTAGTGGTAGTAGTAGTAGTAGTAGTTGTAGTAGTAGGTAGTCGTCGTAGTAGTCGTAGTAGTAGTAGTCGTCGTCGTAGTAGTAGTCGTAGTCGTAGTCGTAGTCGTAGTCGTAGTAGTAGTAGTAGTAGTAGTAGTAGTAGTAGTAGAGGTAGTAGCAGTAGTAGTAGTAGTAGTAGTAGTAGTAGTCGTCGTAGCCGTAGTAGTAGTAGTAGTAGTAGTAGTAGTAGTAGTAGTAGTAGTAGCAGCATCCGTAGCAGTGGTAGTAGTAGTCGTAGTAGTAGTAGTGGTAGTAGTAGTAGTAGTAGCAATAGTAGTCGTAGTCGTAGTGGTGGTAGTAGTAGTAGTAGTAGTAGTAGTAGTAGTCGTAGTCGTAGTCGTAGTAGTAGTAATAGTAGTCGTAGTAGTAGTATTAGTAGTAGTAGTAGTATTAGTAGTAGTAGTAGTAGTAGTAATATTAATCGCCGTCGCAGGAGTACTAGTAGCAGTAGTAGTAGTAGTAGTAGTAGTGGTAGTAGTAGTAGTAGTAGTAGTAGTAGTGCTAGTAGTAGTAGTAGTCGTAGTAGTCGTAGTAGTAGTCGTAGTAGTAATACTAGTAGTAGTAGTAGCAGTAGTAGTAGTAGTCGCAATTTTAGTAGTAGTCGTAACCGTAGTAGTAGTAATAGTAGTAGTAGTAGTAGTAGTAGTAGTAGTAGTAGTAGTAGTCGTATCAGTAGTAGCAGCAGTGGTAGTAGTAGTGATGGTGGTGGTAGTAGAAGTATTCATAGTCGTAGTAGTAGTAGTAGTAGTAGTAGTAGTAGTCGTAGTCGTAGTCGTAGTAGTAGTAGTAGTAGTAGTAGTAGTAGTAGTAGTAGTAGTAGTAGTAGTAGTGTAGTCGTAGTGGTAGTAGTGGTAGTAGTAGTAGTAGTAGTAGTAGTAGTAGTAGTAGTAGTGGTAGTAGTAGTAGTAGTAGTAGTAGTAGTCGTCGTAGTAGTAGCAGTTGTAGTAGTAGTAGGTAGTAGTAGTAGTAGTAGTAGTAGTAGTAGTAGTAGTAGTAGTAGTAGTAGTAGCAGTAGCAGTAGTAGTAGCAGTTGTAGTCGTAGTAGGAGTAGTAGTTGTAGTGGGAGTAGTAGTAGTAGTAGTAGTAGTAGTAGTAGTAGTAGTAGTAGTAGTAGTAGTAGAAGTAGTAGTCGTAGTAGTAGTAGTAGTAGTAGTAGTAGTAGTCGTAGTCGTAGTCTCAGTCGTAGTCCTCATCGTTGTAGTAGTAGTAGTAGTAGTAGTAGCAGCAGCAGTAGTGGTAGTGGTAGTGGTAGTAGTAGTAGTAGTAGTAGTAGTAGTAGTAGTAGTAGTAGTAGTAGTAGTAGTAGTAGTAGTAGTAGTAGTAGTAGTAGTAGTAGTAGTAGTAGTAGTCGTAGTCGTAGTGGTAGTAGTAGTAGTAGTAGTACCCAGAGGCCACTTAGCACGTTTTTTTTGAAACTGGTGTGTTGTCTCCTTTTTTCTTGTCAGTTTCCTTTTCGTCTTTTTCCCTTTTTGTTTTGGTGTAGTTTCCTTTTATCAGGAGCAGTATGTACGATAGTCATAAAATATCCGAAATCATATCATTTAGAGTCAGTTGTAGTGGTAATAGCTGTAACATTAGTTGCATTAGAAGCAGAATGATAGCAATTGTGGTATGTAGTTGTTATATGTAGCTGTAAAAGTAGCATAAGTTCGCCTCCGCAGGCGCACCCCTCACACGCATCGTTGCCCGAATGCCAACGGTATCAATGAGCGCACAAGCACAGCATCGCCATTCCTGGTCCGCATCCGCAAGTGCGTTCTACTCACCTGCCTCTCACGCCACCTCACCTTCCTTGTTTTATTCGACGCCCCCACCTCGATGTTTTTGTTCGGGCGGTGGTGAATGTTTCCCGTGCGTATTCTCCTTTCTGCGCTGGCGCCACCGTCTGGGAGCGCACTGGCTCGAGTATATCGATCTGGTATCCGCTTGGACTACTCGTCGCGCTCGACGGCGCGGCATGGCGCTCTCCGTCAAGACGGTTCGCAGCTCGGCCAAGGACGGAGCTTTGTTTTCATAACACCGACGCACCCGTTAACATACAGAGGCTTCGCCAGCATTGTCCCACGCCCCCTTAATGTTCCACGCCCCGAAGCCAAACGCCCTTGTAGAATCCTGGGGACAGCCAGTAGCGTTATATTCAGTTTTACATGAGTGATGCGACCATGGAGATAAACAAGAAAATGTGTAGTCGGGGGAGGGGGAGCTGGAGAAACGCATAGATGATCAACAAATCGGCTTCAGCTGCAACCGCGGCCCATGATCCAGACTCGACTTCCAGTTCGGTGGGTTCCGTTTTCGCCTTTGGGGTCTGAGCAACAGGCGTGCGGTGTGGCGAAATGACGTGGATCACGCCAACGCAACAAAACATGCACAAAATTACGAAACCAATCGCAAACGCAACAATAGACGCCCACAGTCTCATGCCAACATTGCCGTCTGCAATCGCAACCGTAACCGACGATCGCAACCCTGACACCTAGAACCGCTATTCCTATTAGCACTGCACCTAGACTCCCCAGAGGCCAACACCGAGCCTGGAGTTCCTGATCGCCAGCCCGTGATCTCCGTGGGCAGTGACGACGAGCCGCTGGTGCCCTCGCCGCCGCGCGTCGCCCCGGTGCAGCCTGCTGGGTCGCCTTCGCCAGACACGCAGCCGCCCCCGACGGGCACGCAGCTCGAGGAGGTCCATGGGATGCTAATGATGTAGACGATGTCTCAAGCAAAATGCTGAACCGTCCCGAAATGTTCCCGCAATGTTCCCGAAATGTTCCCGCAATGTTCCCGAAATGTTCCCGCAATGTTCCTGAAATGTCCCCGCATCACCCCGCGCGACCAATGGCGGGAACATTGCGGGAAGGTTGCGGGAACATTTCGGGAAGGTTTCGGGAACATTTCGGGAAGGTTTCGGGAACATTTCGGGAAGGTTCGACTGCCCCGCCGCCAATATCCTCGAAACAATATCGCGTCCAGCGCTTCTGGAACCGAGGGTTGCACGACCCTTCAGAGACCCAGAGTATGATCCCGAGGAAAGGAGGATAATGATGAGGATCAGGGACAGGGGGGAGGAGGAAACGGAGGAGGAGGAGGAGGAGGAGGAGGAGGAGGAGCTGACAGAGGAGGAGGAGGATAAGGAGGAGGAGGATGAGGATGATGATGATGATGATGAGGAGGAGGAGGAGGAGATGGAGGAGGAGGAGGAGGAAGAGGAGGATGAGGAGGAGGAGGACGACAACGACGCGGACGAGCAGGATGAGGAGGACGAGCTGGAGGAGGAGGAGGACGAAAAGGCGGAGAATAAGGAGGATGTCGGGCAAGGGAATGAGGATGAGAGGGACGAGAATCTTGATGGTGAGCACGATGCTGATGAGGATGGAAATGAGGAAGACGATGATAGAGATAATGAGGATGGGGATGAGTATGAGGATGAGGAGGAGGAGGAGGAGGAGGAGGAGGATGAAGAGGGGGAGGAACATATTGAGACCGATGTAAGCGGCAGCCGACGAATCCGATCGAACATGGCCGATGCCCCTCCCTAGATGATCGCGGAGGCCGAGGCCAAGGCGCAGTCGGACGCCGAGGCCACGGCGCAGTCGGACGCCGAGGCGCAGGCGCGGATGGACGCCGCAGCGCAGGCGCGGGCGGACGCCGAGGCGCAGGCGCGGGCGGACGCCGAGGCGCAGGCGCAGGCGCAGGCGATCGCAGAGGCGCAGGCGCGGGCGGACGCAGCGGCGCAGAGGGACGCCGAGGTGGAGTCCCAGGAGACTCGTGGGACCAAAGATGGAGGAGGTGGAAGAGGAGGAGGAGGAGGAGGAGGAGGATGGAGAGGGCGACGAGGAAGAGGAGGATGAGGCGGAGGAGGCGGAGGATGAGAGAGCGGAGGAGGAGGAGGATGAGGAGGAGGAGGAGGAAGATGAGGAGGAGGAGGAAGATGAGGAGGAGGATGACTAGGAGGAAGAGGTGCAGGGGGAAAGGTTGAACGGATGCAATGACGAACAAAACGATCATTTGAGTCTCGCCCCTCAAGGACCCCGCGCCGAGCACGGTGGCGGCGAGCGACGAGGACGCCCTGGACTTCGCTCACGCCAGCATGTTGGCGCAGGCCCGACAGCCGCTGGATGATGATGATGATGCTGATGATGCTGATGATGGTGATGGTGATGGTGATGGTGATGGTGATGATGATGATGATGATGATGGTGCTGATGATGATGACGATGACGATGACGATGACGATGATGATGATGATGATGGTGATGATGATGGTGATGAGGGATGGTGATGATGATTATGATGAGGGATGGTGATGAAGATAATAGTAATAATGCTGATGATGGTGATGGTGATAACGATGCTGATGATGATGATGATGGTGGTGATAGTGATGACGACATGGATGATGCAGATGATGGTGATGCTGATGGTGATGCGAGGAGGAGGCAGAGGGAGAGGCGGACGATGAGGAGGAGGGTTGCGATGTGGGGCAGTGAGGGGGGATAAGATTAGGAACAACATGAGGAGGACGAGGACGACGACGATACTGATAAGAAGGCTTGGGCTGGAGGATGAGCACTGAGGGTGGGCGAGAAGGATGGATCCGACGACGGCGATTGGCAGACGGATGAGTACTTAGACACCGTGCGAGTAGGATGAGGAACACGAAAAATAAGAGGACGTAGACGATGAGGGACGCGCGATATGCGAGCAAATCTGGGGGTATCCCGAACGGGTAGGATGGGGGTGGCAACGTAACATGAAACGGTCATGTGGAAGAGCGCCCCGGACACGTTACCCCCTCACACATTCTTCCTGACCCCATGTCGATGCTGATGACACCTCCACGCGGTCCCGCGTCTTATGTCGTGACAGTCGTGGCCACCCAGCCGCTGCTGCTGCCCCCTCTCCTCATTTTACCCTTGACAATGTTCGTCCAGCCTGCCCCGTGTTGCCACCCGCCGACGGCAAGGTTCGACGTCCGCCTCCACTCCCTCACCAATTCCATCCGTCCTGCCATGCATTGCCATTTCGGCTCGATCGTTTTATGCGGGCCACGGCCCGCCCTCGCGGAGTCTGGCCCCGTGGCAACCCTCGCGGCGTTTTGCTCGCGATCGCTCGAATGGGCGACGGTGGCGATGATCCCGAGCAGCTGAGGAAGCGTCTCACAGATCAGCTGCTCAAGTACGTGAAGAGGCCTACCTGGATAGTCTACGGCGAGGATGTCAAGCGCTCGCCGATCGACAAGACGCAGATCCTGAATATGAGGCCGCTTCTCAACGACCTCTTGCGGGACAGCGCTGGTTGATCCCGACTCGGCTCACCCCCTCCCCATTGGCGTCTAGTCGCTATCTATGCAAGCGGCAACTCGCAATGCTAGCCCGCGTCTTGCTCGCGCACCCCGTCCACGACGGGCATGCAACAGCGAGAAGCAGGCGGACGACCGTGCCAATGGGGGGGACATGGTTGAGCGCGTCGGGATCGGTCAACCAGGAATTCGGACATCTGCACTTCAACAAGACAGACGTGGAGCCGTCCTTGCGCAGCGTTGCAGAGAGGAACAGCATCGGCGTGCACGGTGCCGACCTCAAGGAGTGGAGCGTCTCCTGCAGCAAACGGTTGAGGACCATGTGCAGGCACGTGTCGCAGTATCGGTCTCGTGAGGCGCCACCGCTCTGGTTCCGCAAAGCGTTTGCTGATGACGACGATACTGCAGATGACGATGGGGAAGACGCAGACGGTGGAGACGAAGAAGCCGACGATGCCGAAGGAGACGGAGAAGGAGACGCCGACGAAGGAGACGAATCCGTTGGTGCAGATGATGCCGAAGAGTCTGATGACTCGTCAGCAGCGCCACCACCAATGAAGAAGGCGAAGCCCACGACTGACTTTAAGAGGCCAGCTGCTGCCACGATGAAGCGGCCATCAGCAGCAGTCGAGTACACGTACAGCTGGGACGCCGAGTCGCTGTTGGGCGCTAGGAAGCGCACGGATGCGCCTGCAAGCTCGCCGCCAGAGCTCGCTAAGAAGACGGTGAGGCCCGCGGATGCGAAGCCCACGGACGCAGTCGTGGCGGTGTTCAGGGACGGCACGGAGTGGGAGGTTCCGCAGATGACGGTCAAGAGGTGGGACGCGATTCACGACGTCAGCAGCAAGCCGACCAAGGGCAAGAGCGAGGGAAGGGGTGGGAGTCATGATGGCATCGCGCAACTCTTCAAGGGGAAGGACCAGAACGATAACAATGTCTGGACGACGTTCAAGTGGCACACCCCGACGGGCAAGCCGAAGCAGAGGTTGATCATCGCCGTGGTCTCTGGGGAGACGAAGTGGCAGCTCGTGCAGGGCGACGTCAGGTGGTGGCGGAACGCGGGTGAGCCTGATGATGACTGGGCGACGCTCGAGCCGCGCGCTGCCTCATGGGCGAATGACCTGGCGAAGCGGTTCTGCGAGGGCAAGCTGGCCCACGAGGAAGTGACCCAGAAGAAGGAGGCGTTCAAGAAGTCTGTTGGCGTGACGAGGAAGCCCGCTGCCGCAGTACCACAGCAGACGGACAAGGTCTCGAAACAGGGCAAAGGCAAGGACGTCCCGGATGCCGCGCCAGACAAGGCGTTCCAGTCGTTGAATGACGTCATCGAGGAGCCCAGCTCAGTTCCACCGAAGACGCCGCCGACGGTACGCCGAGGCACGGATACGCCTCCCGAGGTGGTGCCAGAGCGCACGTTCAGCTCCATCGAGGCGCCGCCGCTCTTCGACGACTGAGTAGCACTCTAGCGCCAGAAGAGGGGATGGGTGAGGAAGAAGAGGAGATGAGGAAGAGGATGCGGAGGAGGGGATGAGGAGTAGGATGCGGATGGGGGAGGATGATGAGGACGCGGGCGGTGAGGAGGAGGATAGATGAGGAGGAGGAGGAGGAGGAGGAGGAGGAGGAGAAGGAGGAGGAGGAGGAGGAATAAGATGAATAGAATGAGGAGGACGAGGACGAGGACAAGGAGGAAGAGGATGGTGAGGAGGAGGAGGCAGATGAGGGGGAGGAGGGATGATGAGGAGAGGGACAAGAAGGAGAAGGACGATGAGGAGCAGAAGGAAGAGGGGGAGGATGAGGAGGATGGGGAGGAGGCGGAGGCGGAGGAGGAGGAGGACGAGGAGGAAGAGGAGGAGGGGGAGGTAGAGGAGGATGAGGAGGAGGGGGATAAGGAGGAGGAGGAGGAGGAGGAGGAGGGCAACGAGCCATTCGAGCAGATCACTCATGCGAACTCGTTTGGTGATCGATAGCTTGCGCATTTGCGCACATTCGATGCTGGCATCCAAAAGTCGCCTCCACCTCCACAACCTTGCCAATCCGCCATTCCTCATGCTCTAGGGTGTCCTCGCGCTCCCTCCATTCCCTATCACTTCTCGAGTGTATTCCTACGCTTCTCCCCCGAACATCCTTCACTTCTCGCCGTCACCATCTCATTAACTCCTTCGTCTTCGTCAACTCTCGCATTCACCATTCGTCGTTGTCACCGCCTCCCTCCCTCCTCACCACATCGGCCGTTGTTCAATCCTCCGATTTACTCGCTCCGCATTCTCCGCCTCCTCCTGCCTCCTTAGCATCCGACTTCTACTGCACTCGCACTCCCAATGTATAACTCATCATTCTTCTGTCCTAACAAGCCTCAACAACCCCAAATGTCCGTTCGTGCTCCCACCAGCTCCACTGCCCCACGAGGAGATCGGGTGGAAGCGGGAGGAGTGTACGTGGGAAGGAAAGAGGTGGTGGTGAGGAGGAGGAGGAGGAGGAGGAGGAGGTTTTTTTACATTGTCAGTCGGAACACGAGGTCGAAGGGAGCGATCGCCCGTGTATCGAAGGTGTATCGCAATTCCTGTATCGCAATTCTGACCTTGCGCGGGCCGTGGAGCTCGTCGGTCGTGCCACCTCGAACCGATAAGCTCGAAATGCAATCTCGATCGAGACGGCTCATTCTCCCCCGTCACTCTGCTTTCCTTCGCGATCCCGCCGCTGGCAGGCCGAGGGTCGCCAGTGCGACAGGGCGGGCACCTTGGACGCCCAGCAGCGGATCCAGCAGATCCTGGCGGAATCGCGGGCCAGCGCCGCGCCCGTGCACGCGCCCTCGCAGCCTCCAGCGCAGCCGCAGGTTCTTTCTCCTTCTCATCCTGCTCTTGGTCTTCTCCTGATCCTGTTGCTCTCAGGTGGCGGCAGATACCCGCGGGGGCACGACTGATCAGCCCATCTACGTCAGTAACTTGTGTGACCAGATTGACGTCGAGGCCGAGATGACGACCCTGGTAACTGATCTGATCCGACGCTCGCAAAAGTGCGACGCTGACGGCCATGATGTCACCGACCCCGAGGAGTTGAACTCGCTGGAGATGGAAGAGAAGTACGACAAGGAAGCGGACCCTGTCTTGGAGGCTGTCGCGTCTGAGGGCTTCAAGGTAGTCGCGGGCACGCCTATGTACAAGCGCTTCTACTTGTGGCTGAACAATCAGGCAGGGCTGAAAGCAGAGCACGACAAGAAATCCCGCGAGGAGAAGGCGAAGGACAGGGCCGACTGGGCCCGGACACGGTGGGAGCACTGTTCGGAGACGGGGAGAGGTGGTAATAATCATCTCACGTGTGCTGAAATCAATTCGGTCAATGGGGGGAACTGGGTTCGAGGATTGACGCCCACGGAGAAACCGAATCAGTAAAATCGCGCAGTTGGGGAGGGTTATGGCACGATGCATAGCACGCATGCCATGTCAACCCTCCCCGACGGCTTGCCTATCCTTCTGATGCCGACCCCGCGGTTGAGCCATCATGTTTGCACCCGCCCCTCCAGGAGGAGCGCACGCGGCTGAAACAGACCATCAAGCGCGACGAGAACCTCTACAAGTGGTACAACTTCGACATGCTCGTTCAGGAGCAGGGAGGAGGCGCTTTCCCAAGTCCTGGTGTCATTCGCGGCGTGAGGAACATCATGGCCGACTGCATCGCGAAGGGCCACAAGTTCGTGCGCATCGCCCCGGACTCGAAGAGGGTGGAGTTCAAGAAGAAGACCAGCGAGGAGCGCGAGGGTACGCGCGATACGTGGGGCTACCAGCAGCGGGGGCACAACGACCCGATAAGGTCCCAGCACACCCGAGCTGCTGCGAGTGGCACTGGTGCGCTCAGTGCAAGTGCGAGCAGCGTTGGCGCATGCAGCAGTGGTGCAGTCAGTGCTGGTGCCAGCAGCGTGATCGATGTGGGTGTCACGCCACAACCTGCTGACCATCCTAAATCCGTCGATGTGACTCCCCCGAAGGCGGTGGCAGAACCTAGGCTTGCGCAGCAGACGACGGGCCAGGCGAATGGCAAGGGTAAAGGCAAGGGCAAGGCGAAGGCAAAAGCAAAGGCACGGGGCAAGAGCCTGGCTGCCCCGCAGGCCACGAACAAGGGCCGCAAGCACCTCGAGAAGACCGCGAAGGACATCGCCAACAAGTACGGCTCCACGATGACGGTTGCTGCCAACCTCATGCGTAAAATCGACACGGAGGTGAACCTGGACTGGGCTCGGTCGGACATGTTCCAGGGGAGGCTCAAGCGGGCCATCGAGCAGGTGGACGTGGCCGTGAACAACCACCCCGACATCAAAGCCGCAGTCACCATGGGCGAGGAGATGGCCTTCGACGACGAGTCGGACTACCACGTGGAGATGTCCAAGCTCAACGCGGTCAGCGAGAGGCTGGACATCCTCCAGAGCCATGCCAAGCGCATCAAGCTGACGGCCGCCGACGACGGCGAGCTTGCGGATTAAGTGTCCGCGTCCGTGGGTGACCTATTTAAAGGTCAGATCTCGAGCGGCTGTGGAGTTTGAAGGGAGGATGAGAGGACGAGGAGGACACCGAAGGATGAGGAGGACGAGGACGATGAGAGGATGAGGACGATGAGAGGACGATGAGAGGGCGAGGACGATGGGAGGACGAGGAGGACGAGGACGATGAGAGGACGAGGAGGACAAGGATGGAGGACGAGGAGGCATGAGTGGACGAGGAAGGGGTACCAGGTGTAGGCGAGAGCGAGGAGAGATATGTAAGGGCGGACTAGAGGGAGAGGGCAACCAGAAGTGGGGACAGGGATAAGATGTAGGAGAAAGGGGGATGTCGAGTGATTCTGGAACCGCAGCATGAGCTCCGCGAGATCCCTCGGAGTCTGCGCGACCACTTGTGGGGTTTTAAGTGCTCCGCGTTTGCTCCGCCCGTTGTCTGCTAGCAATTTGGCCTTCCCAGTGCTCTCGTGCCCATGATTTCTACCTGGGGCGACGGTTTGGCGCAGCCGTCAGAGCCAAACGCTTGCAACTTGATGGCGGATCGCAATCAAATTCCTCCAAGTGTATCCTTCGGCAGATGTTTGTCGCCAATCTGAAGCCTCTGGAGGCTTCAACCTGCATTCAAAACGCGCGGCCACGATGTTTTCACTTAGGCACGCGCTACAAACGACCCCCGGGAACATTCCGGGAACATTCCGGGAACATTCCGGGAACATTCCGGGAACATTGGCGTTTCGCCTGATACATCCTCACAAAAATGGCCGGGAACATTCCGGGAACATTCCGGGAACATTCCGGGAACATTCCGGGAACATTTCGGGAACATTTCGGGAACATTTCGGGAACATTTCGGGTCGATCGTAAGACTGCAATTTATGAACCACACGAGAAAAAACACAGCGGAGGCATTGTGGGAACGCTGTGGGAAGGTTCGGCGATCGCTCGATACATCCTCACAACCTGCAATTCTGCGTCGGAAGAGTGCTGATGCCATAGACATGCAAGCATTCGCATGCGCGACATGCAAAACATCACGGTTGCAATTGCCAAATCTATTGCGAAATGATTTTCCACATTTCGTTCTCGGCCCTGGCAATCGAACAACGCAGCGCCGCAGCTACGCTCTCTTCACAGTATCCCTGTCCTTCCGTTGTCCTCCACCATTCTCACTCCATAGCCCATGGTCTTCTCACTCCCCCTCCCCTTTACCATCTTCGTCATCCTCCACCTCCTTGTCACTCTCTCCAGGTGTACATCCCCTGTTTCCCTGTCCGTCCTTTTCTCATGCCGCTTTTCTATCATGAACCATGTTGGGGGTTAGGTGCGTCCACCGTAAGTATCCTCCATGCACATTCAATCCATACTCAGCGCAGCTCAGACTCGCTCTCACTCAGACCCCCCTGATCACCGTGACAAGCTTTTCTTTCTCGAGCCATGCCCCCCAGAAAACGGAAGCGCGTTGGCAGATTTGTGAAAGAGTTTGCTCGTCGCCGCTATGGCTGGGAGCTCAGGGAATGCGCTGGCGAACACGGTCCTTCTTCGAGCGCCAGACGCAAGGGAGCGGATGCTTTAGAGGAGCATTTGCTAGTTCAATACGCGTCTGGCGCCCTCGATGCGAAGGCATTCTGCCTAACGTGTTTTTATGCTGTGCAGGCTGGTGTAGAGAGTGATAATCTTGCGCAGTATGCCCATCCGCCGACGGATCATGCAGGCAAGTTTTCTCAACACCTTCGCTCTGTTCTTCCCGAATCAGAAGCTGCTCCAGAGTATCATTTCGTCAGCGTTCCAGTTTTTCGCCGCGGAAGGAGAGATGCTAAGCGCGTTGTCGTCTCCCCGCCTCATGAAGTTTTGAACGCTGAAGTGGAGAGGTTGGACTCGGTGGAGGCGTGGGTCGCACCACCGTCGCCTGACGAATGGTCTGGGACATTTCGGGATCACCCATTTCGTGTTTTGGATGGGGATGACCGTCGATCATTTCCAATCGCATTGTACATGGACGGTGTGAAATATACGCGTTCTGATGGGCCAGGGCGTCGCGATACGCTACTGGGCATTACAGTTTATAACCTACAAACAGAAAAGAGACATCTGGTCGCCGTTGTTTCAAAAGCACAAGAATGCAAATGTGGGTGTAGGGGATGGTGTACAATACAACCGATTCTCGAGTACATCAAATGGTCATTGACTGCTGCTGTTAGCGGCAGACGGCCTGAGCGTAGGTGGGACAATGAACCTTGGGGTGACGCTTCAAAAAGCAGGCAATTGTTCGATGATGTGCCATTGATGGTGTCTCGTTTTCTGTTATGTCAAATCAAGGGGGATTGGTGTGAATTTACAACAACACTAGGGATGCCGACATGGTCATCATACAACCATCCTTGTATATGGTGCGCAGCAAACAAAACGCAATTGTACGACTATGCTAGCGTGTGCTTGCATGAGCCCGCATGGGGCGAACCTGCATTGTCATATGAGGAAGCTTGTGTCCGTTGCGAGAAGTGGGTTTATATTGACAGTGAAGCTACTCGGGATCTCGTGCTCGACGTTGGGGGGTTGCAATTTGATAAAAATCGTAAGATGCTGGGTCGCTATATCGTGCGTGATGTGCCAACCCTTGGGCTTCTAAAGGGGGGCCGCTTGGAGCCGTCATCGAGGGTTCCAAACACCGCAGCTTTCGAAAAGTATGATGTACCATTCCAGTGCTGTTTTTGGAGGGGCCACAGCGATGCTAGAGGAAGGATTGCCGATCGAACCCATCATAGATGCCCATTGTTCTCACCAACCCTCGGGACGAGTCCGGAATCGACTCTGCACATCGACACGTTACACACGCTTCATTTGGGCGTGTGTTCGCGGTTTGTGCACGCGGTAGTGTGGGCAGCAATCGACAACAACATTTGGGAATTGACGTGCGGTCCCGAGGCAACCAAAGACGAGGGGGTAAAACGCCTATTCAACCATTACAAGACGTGGTGTGCAGAAAGCGACCCGCCTGTGCCATTAAACATGCAAATAGCAACCCTCACTGTTGGGATGATTGGGACCGTCGACTCTGGATCAATGAAAACAAAGGCTGCGGAAACAGGCGTTCTGCTGAAGTGGGCAGTTAAGCTCCTTGAAACGGAGGGGTACAGAATGGTTTCTGGTCCTACTTTGTTGGCAGCAGGCGTTGCACTTCTCGACTGCATGACGTTGTTGCGAGCGTCCCCTCAACAGATAGCCCCGCGGGATTGCCAGCGATTGCTGGACCTATGTTTGCGGCATCTCACGCTCATGCAAGATGCAGATGTGCACGAGATACCGAAATGTCACTTATGGGTGCACATGACCCTCCGCATCCCGTTCTGCGGGAACCCAAGGTGGTATTCGACATTCCTCGATGAATCGTTGAATCTGGTTTTGGCGGGGGTGGCGGCAGCTAGCCACAAGGCAACGTGGGAACGATCTATATTTGATAGAATGCGATTGCTGCCTATCGTGAGCAAGGGGCACGCGTTTGCTGCTTTGTGAAACACATTGTTTGCTGCGCAGTTGCACTATTAAAAAACAAGACATATCAGCACATAGTCCCCAAACAGATTAGCAAGGGTGCCTCGGGAGAGCCTCAGGGTTGACATCGATGGTCACGGACCGCGCCAGCGCAGAGATGCACGCGGGAAATGGAGGATAACGACGGAACGATGGGAAGCGATATTGGGGCGGGCGAAAGACGAGACACATGATGAGGGTGCGCAACTAAATATACGGGGTAAGAAACCACGAACTATGAGCGCGTACGAACGATGAGGAGCAGGAGGAGGCACACGTGGACGACGGAGACGAGACAATACGTGAGGGCGACGTGTCGAGATATGACGAACGTGTTCTTGCAGATGCGAAAGATGGTTGTCCCACCGAACAGAAGGGGGTGAGGACGAGAGGGGAAACCGTTCCAAGATAGCTTTACGACTCGTTCCTAGACTCTCGAATGTCTCAAGTTGAATCTGGCCGTGGCGAAGAAACATGAAGGCTCCTTTTCGGGCCGAGCGTTGTTGGCGATTGTGTTTCTCAAGCCGTGTCCTGCCGTGGCGACGGGGTTGTATTGCGGCGCCGCGAATCCAGAGAATGTGAGCGACGCTAAGGCACATCCTGCTGGGCGTCGCTGCTTCTGTCGTCCCTCATGTCTCCATCCTGCTCATCCTGGATCGACGAGTGTTTCTCTCGGTTCAAGGCGTTGCTGCAATGACAAAACGCACCCGTGCCCCTGCTGTCACGCGACGCGTGGCTCACCGAGTTGCTGCTGATGTTCGTGATGATTGGCAGGACACGCGGCAAAACAAATTACCTATAGGCCGACGACCCCCTCGTGTCCCATCTCGTCCCAGTAACGCCTCCTCCCCGGACACACCTGCTCCAGCCGCTTCTGGGGCCCGATTTCTGCACCGCTCGCAGTGATCCCAAGACGGTGCGGATGGTGGGGTGGGGGGTGGAGAGATGGCAGGTTGCGGAGGGAACGAAGGAGGGATGATGACTGACGGATGAGGGAACGATGGGAGGAGGGGCATGGGAATAGATAGAGGAACAAACGGATGGAAGGACAGAGGAGGGGCGAGGACCAGGAATGACCAGAAGCAGTTTAGAAACGATGCGCCCCTATCACATAATTTCCCAGAAGGATTTCTGCAGAACAATGTTGCCGCCAACTTTAACGAGTATAACAATGTTGTCTCCGTGCTGCGGCCTGGACACGCCGACGATTGCACTCTCAGCGGCCCGCCATCCTTCCCCTACTCCTCCCATGCCCGCCCTCCTCCTCCTCCTCCTCACCCTTCACCTCCTCACTCCAGCTCCGTCCTCCCTCCTCCGTCCTCCCTCCTCCATCGTCCCTCCTTCGTCCTCCCTCATCCGTCCTCCCACGTCCGCCTCCCTCATCTATCACAACCCTACTCCATCCCCATCAACCTCGTTCCTACTCATACTCCTCCACCCCCCTCCCGCATGATCTTATTTCTATAATTCACCGCACCTCGTCATGACATGGTTGCTGTCACCGTCGTCGTACGTATCATCCTCCTCCTCCTCCTCCTCCTCCTCCTCCTCCTCCTTCCCCCAGCTGGGATTGGCAGTGGAGTCCCGCGCGTACGACACTGCCCCGGAGCTGCGGGACCACGTCGCGTGGGCGCACGGCGGCTCGGAGCGAGTGCACATCCCCATGGATTTTACTCAGGCCATTGCTGCAATAGAGAACACGATCGAGTTTAACCATCAGCCCAATGTTTGCTGTGTTCGGATTGGTCCAGGGCGACACAAAACATTGGGCCCAATCGGGCCCACGCTGACACGCCAAATCGGTCATGTTTGAGTGGCCCGCGAAAACCTTACGCGGGAACGGGGGGCACAACTACAGAGGGCGGCCTTCGCCCTCATCATCCTCCATTCCCCTCCCACGTCCTCATATCCCTCGCAATCCTCCTCGCCCCCCTCCTCCATCTCCTTTCCAGCCCTCCTCCTGTTCCTCCTGCTGCTCCTTCTCCTCAGGGGGTAGGTGGGAGGGTAGGAACGAGGACTGGAGGAGACGTGAGAGAAAAATGAGGGAGATGATGAAGAGGGGCTCCAGCCGAGGAACTGAGGGGGGAGGAGAACAAACAATAGCGTGAGCAAACGTAGCAGTGGGGGCGGAGGGAGGAGGAGAAGGCGTAGTATTTTGATTGTGATGGTCCCGAGGTCGGGCTGCACGACTTGAAGCCAGTGCGCGTTGTGATATCTGGACCACCATGCCCGCCATTTTCTCAGATCGGCCTCAAAGGAGCATGGGGTGACCCTCGAGCCAAACCGTTCGTTCATGTTTTGGAATGTGTGAAAGAGCAAGCGACGCGATCAGACTCGCTCCTCGAATCTTTTATGATAGAGAATGTGCCAGGGATGAAGTCGAAGTCCCGTGCAACTGGTGTTTCGCCGTTGTCGGAAGTGATAGCTTGGCTCCAGACCGCGTTGGGCAACGCATGGTCTGTCTGGAACTGGGACGTGCACACGCTATCACTAGGCCTCCCACAAGGGAGGGAGCGAGTTTTCATTTGCGGTCGCAAGGTGGCTAAGTTTTCGAGAGCCCTGCCACTGCATCGCCCTGCTGATTTTAAGTTTGAGATGTTGCCGTTGAATTTGATTCTTGATATGACATTGCCGTCTCAATTTGATCGCCTGACTAGTGAGATGCAGAACAATTTGCAATTCTATGTCGGCGAAGCGAAGCGTCGGAAACTGCCGCCAGATGCTATTGTGGTGTGCGACTTGTGTAGGTCGCATGGGAAGTCGTTTACGCCGACCGCTGTCCGCGGGGACGGCATCGTACCAACGCTCACGGCTCGGAATTGCTATCTCTGGGTGTTTTTCGCAGGCAGTAGTGACAAGTTGAACCGCTTCCTGCATCATAGGGAACGCTTGATGTTGCAGGGTTTCGTGCCAGAAGTTCTTGATAATTTGGGCTTTTACAAATACAGAGTTGTCGGCAACGCAATGACGGTGCCAGCAGTCGGAGTCACATTCGCTTGTATTTACAACGATTTTTGTGTGTGATCAATGGCTGTTTGTCTTCTTCTCGAGCGCGTGGGTAATCTACGCGCTCGAAACGCCGCGAGCCGCCGCGCGCGGCGGGAACCCGCGGCGGATGCATGGGCTGCAAACAGAGTGGTGGAGGGAGGTCAAGTAAAAACACGGGGAGGGAATACGAACGAGGCGGACGAGGAGAACGGACGTGAGGAGGAGGAAAAGGAGGATGATGGTCAGAAGAAGAGGACGGAGATATCACTGCCCCGGACGCCTGCTCGTGGCTCTGGCGTTAGCGTGCACACATTCGCAGCATGTCGGCATCACCGCTGTTCATAAGTACAGTCGATGCTGCGATGGGATTCGACCGCCGTGGCGCCGAGACACCTATCCATTACATGTTCCCGATCAGGTTCCACCATCTCCAATCTCTATTCTGTCAGTCGGCCACATCCAGCACTGTACTACCACCGCTACTGATACAAAAGCTACTCCTATGTGTCCATCGTCAACTGAATCTGCTTCTACTATTACTACTACGACGACGCCGACGACGACTACAACTACAACCGCTACCTCGGCCACTCCCACTACAACTACTACTACTACTACGACGACGACGACGACTACTACTACTACTACTACTACTACTATTACTACTACTACTACTGCTACTACTACTACTACTACTACTACTACTATTACTACTACTACTACTACTACTACTACTACTACTAGTACTACTAGTGCTATTAGTACTATTAGTACTATTACTACTATTACTACTACTAATACTATTACTAGTATTACTATTACTCATATAATCAACACTACTACTACTACTATTACTACTACTACTACTACTACTACTAACAGTGCTTGTATTACTACTACTACTACTTCTACTACTACTAGTACTACTTCTACTACTACTACTAGTAATACTAGTAATACTACCAGCACTACTACTACTACGATGACGACGACTACTACGATTACGACTGCGAGTACTACTACTATTACTACTACTACTACCACTACCACTACTACTAGTACTACTACTACTACGACTACGACTACTACTACTACCACTACTACTACTACTACTACTACTACTACATACTACATACTACCACTCCTACGCATGCAACCACTACTGCCATGACTACGACTAGCACTACTACTGATGCTACCAACCATCAGTACTATCACTACTACCACGACCACGAACACTATGACTACTACTACTATTGCTCTACTGCCGTTGCTGCTGCTAACGCGACTACTACTACTACCAGTACTACTACTACTACTACGACTGCTACTACTACTACTACTGCTACGATTGCTACTACCTACTCTACCTACCTAATACTACTACTACTACTACTGCTACTGCTACTGATACTACAATACTACTGCTACTACTACTACTACTACTACTACTACTACTACTACTACTACTATTACTACTACTACTACCACTACTATTACTGCTGCTGCTGCTGCTACTACTACTACTACTATTACTACTACTACTACTGCTAATGCTACTTCTACCGCTTGTACCACTATCACGGTAGTATTAGTATTGATACTACTATTACTACCGCTGCTTCCAGTACGACTACTTCGATCCAACAACAACGGTTGGCGGTCAATTTCCAGTACCATGTTGCTGGCCAGAAGGCATAATGGATACACACATATCATGCGCCCGTCCAGGATCCGACGGCACCCCTCAACCATTTCGTGCTCGATTTCTGTGTAAACCCCTGCCGCGAGGCCCGAGTCGGATTGCCAACCGAGCTCGATGCAGTTCTCTCACCCAGGGAATGGCGGGCTGAAGACGAGGAGGGGGGAGGAGGTGGAGTGGGAGGATCCCCGTCCCCCTCCTCCTCCTCATCTTCATTCTCTTCGTCTCGTTCCGCTCCTCCTCCCGCTCCTCCTCCTCCTCCTCCCCCATCCGCCTCCTCCCCCTCCCCTCTCCTCCTCCTTTTCCTCCCAGCTCCATTACGACCGCTACTGCACTACTGTTACCGATATTACCACTACCACCACAACCACCATTATTACTACCAGGGGATGGCCTCCACGCCCGATCAAAAGGAGGCAACGTTGGGCCTAAGAGAAACGGCTATTGTGCGGGGCAGCCACTCCACAACGCCACTTGGCGCGCAGCGGGCGGTGGGATGAGGCTCGAAGGCGGAGGGGGAGAAAGAAGATGATCATGAGGAGGAGGAGGAGGGGGGATTAATAGAACTAGTAGAGGTAGACCTGTACTGAGTAGCACCAGCTGTAGTCAGTAGTAGAAGTAGTGATAGTAATACAAGAAGTAGCTGCAGTCGTAGTATAAGTAGTAGTACTAATAGCAGTAGTAGTAGTAGTAGTAGTAGTAGTAGTAGTAGTAGTAGTAGTAGTAGTAGTAGTACTAGTAGTAGTAGTAGTAATAGTAGTAGTAGTAGTAGTAGTAGTAGTAATAGTAGTAGTAGCGGTAGTAGCAACAGTAGTAGTTGACGTTTCGAGCCGCAGGGGTCGCAACGCAAACCTGGCGGAGCG
Organism: Prorocentrum cordatum; assembly: GCA_963575745.1. Lineage (NCBI taxonomy): Eukaryota > Dinophyceae > Prorocentrales > Prorocentraceae > Prorocentrum > Prorocentrum cordatum. Next base: position 135,830 of record CAUYUJ010020531.1, on the reverse strand, counting down.
CTGGGGGGGGTGCGATATCATCTGCAACGCACTGCCCGGACGCGCGTTCCCTGCACTAATCCGCGGCGTTGGCCCCAAGATACCATCGGGAACATTGCGGGAACATTGCGGGGACATTGCGGGAACATTGCGGGAACATTGCGGGAACATTGCGGGAACATTGCGGGAACATTGCGGGAACATTGCGGGAACATTCGGCTCCTGACTCAGACAGTCTTGCAATTCCACGCGCAGACGCGTCATTTGTGTAATCTTGGATTGCAACCTTGAATTGTTTCTGTGAAACTCGGCTTCAAGGCGCGTAGAATGGCGCCGAATGAAAATACGCGCTCGCATTAAGTATATTGCATCTGCCATATTAGGAGATGTACAGTCGCACCCGCCGCGGCCCCGCGCGCACCCGTCCGCTTTGAACTGTTGGAATTGGCATCTGGGACAAATGTGACTCACGATGGCGGGGGAACCCATATCAAATCCAACCGTAGTGGCGTCCGCTGTAACAGTAGTAGGCGCGAGTGAGGTAGCAATGACAAACAGAATTGAAAACCTAACGCAATCTGTAGCCATAATAATGACATGCGTAACGCATACAGTACCATATGCGTGATGTAGCTGTCAATCAGTACATGTCAACGCACGCGGCTAGAAACCACGCACGGCACCTGCATCTTCCAACGTCATCGGTAACACAATTTGAGTACGTAACGTTTTTTTAGTTTCATTTTTTTGTGTAGGTTTCCTTTTTTGTGTTAAACATAAAAAGTTTCCCCAGTTTCCCAAAAAGTGTGCTAAGTGGCCTCTGGGTAGTAGTCGTAGTAGTAGTAGTAGTAGTAGTAGTAGTAGTAGTAGTAGTAGTAGTAGTAGTAGTAATAGTAGCAGTAGTAGCAGTGGTCGGCACTTTTGCCCAGCATCGTCCAGGATACGGTCCGTGGAAAACAAAGACATGGCCAACGGCGACGGAGGCACAACAGGCGGCGGATGAGGAGGACGGGCGGAAGGTTCACTGCTGCCACCTGGCGGCACCGCTGGCGTTCCAGGTCCGCCGCGGCGTCGAGCACGGTGCCGTACGCCTGCCTGGGTGGCCGGCTTGGCCTCCGCCTGCAGCGCGTCCAGCGTGGCCCGCAGGGCCCTCATGCGAATCCAGAACACCTCGAGCTCCGCATCGGCCAGGCGGGGTCGTGCGGGCGCTGGCACTCGGTGCCTGGTCGCTGCCTCGACTGCCGCCACGTCAGCCGCGGCATTGCCACGGACCAGCCAGCTGCTGCCTTGCCTCGATGTCCTTTGCCTCCAGATGGGAGTTCGTGAAGGACACCACCGCGTGACTCGATGCCTGCGAGACAGCTCCAGCCCGATGAGCGCCCACAGGTCAGCGTTCTCGCCGCGCGGTGAGCTGTCCAACCCGTCGTGCCAGCCCTCGAAGACTGCGAGATTGCCTTTGACTGAGATCAGGACATCCGAAGCCCAACGTATCGAGTTGAGCAGCACGAAAAGCTCTCCCCTCGGAACCGACTGTCTGGGGCTTGGCAGTCTGCCGAGGATGGCCCTCTGCTGCACCATGTCCAGCTCACTGTCAAAAGCTGCCCCTCCGAGGCCCACCCGGCGAAGCACAGGTGAGCTGGGATCCTCCCCGCCGCTGGCGTCCCCGAAAACCAGCACGGGCTGCTCAGGGCACCAGGACCGAGGCAGCCACTGCCCACCTCGCCCTCATCGGCGAGCCACTCCTCCTCGTCAGCGGGAGGCGGCACCGACATGAGGCCAGCGGGCAGGAGGCCGCGCAGCCAAGAGGCCTCCTCGGCCTCGTGCTGCACCTGAGCCTGCAGTAATAAGATTTACGAGCCTGCATGTGCTGGATGGTCGGCGTTGGCATCGCGCTCCCAAGTGCGATGTATGCGGTCTCAGGCTTGCTGCGGCAGCGTGGACATGTGACGTCCACCTGAACTCGGTGAGCTGCCTCTGATCGGCGCGTCCGTGGCCAGCTGCCTCCTGCGGCAATTCAGACCATGAGCTCAGAGAGGCGTCGCCCGCGATGCGTGGTCTCGGGTCGTGCTACCAACTGCCGAAGTGACCGCATGCCAACGCCCTCCTGCACGCCAGAGCCGCAAAAGTGTTGGGCTGCCCTGCCCCAAAGCAGCTGCTTCGACGCCAGATCAAAGTCCAGGAAAGATTGGCGAGTACAATTCAAAGCCATGATGTCCGAGTATCCAGCCTCGGGAAAACGCCGCTCCACCCCGTTGGGCATGATCCACAAGATGGGCGAAACAGGATCCAATTGCCTCTCTAATGCAGTCAGAATGTCTGCAGACATGGGTCCCCGAACAGTTCTGACACGATGAGCTGGGGCCTTAGACCGAATCAGCCTCACAGTATTCGCCCACGCCCAGTGCGCGCCTGGTCGGACGCTGTGTGTCTGACGCCACTGCTTGAGCCGAAGCTCGAGGCGCTCATGCGGTAGCTGGGCGCCGGGCTTAGCACGCGAAGCCCGAATGGCCAAGACCGAGGCCTTGCATGCGCCACGACCACCACCGACGCATACTGAAGCCAGCGCGCGTCGAACAGAGTCCAGAGCACGTCCGTGAGTGCCGTGGATCTGGTGGCCGTAGCTGCCCGCTGCCAACGGGCTGGCCTGCTCAAGCTTGCGCGTGGCCCGATGCTGCTTCGAGGCTCGGACAAAACGAAGAGCGCGACCGTGCAGCTCCTGATGCTTGACCACTCTTCTGGCGGCGTGTGCGACGGGCTGGGCGCGCGCCGCCGCCCTGGTCCACGCCCAAGACGGGGGCCTGGTGGACTGCTTTGACCGAGACGCCTTTGAGATTCTTCTGGCGTGAGATCTCCTTAGCACCCGCATGCGCCGAACATGCAATTGCCGACTTCAGGGGCGCGTCCAAACTCCAAACCGCCATATCGTTGCATGTGTCCGCCAGAAGAGCAGTGACTTGATCCTTGCTGGCCGCGCTAGTCCCCGCCGTGCCCAGAGACGGGTCACCCGCCCATAATTTGCGGTGGCTGAGGATCACGTGCGACGATGCAACACGTGAGAGAATGAAGTGAGTAAGACACTGGGCGAAACGCGTGCCTCCTCTTAATCCATGGATGATGATGGGCCTCTGCGCTTGAAATGGATTGGAGACCGCTCCAAGCTGCCCGAGGACGCGGGGGGCGAAACATTGCGCCACCTCCGTGTGCAGCGCCGCTGGGGGATGCCCCGAACGCGCGCTGCCTGTAGATGGAGGCCCCAGTCGATGAAATCGTAAAAGCTTCGAATATCCAGCATGCCATGGGCTACCCTGATGCCAGGGGGCGCTGCCGCCTCATCTCCGAGAGCGCGGAAGAAAGAAAGCCTCTCTGAGCGAAGAATTGCCCGGGGCAGCCGCGTCCCGAGGTTCTTCCGCCAACGAGGCCAATGGGCGAATTTGGTCCTCTCGGAGTAGGGGCCAGGGGCGGCCGCGCATCGACGTGGGGCCTATGATGCGATCGCCCGCCGATTTCGTCTGTCAGAAGTTGCCGATAACCAGTTGTGTCTGATGCGGCCCCGTGAGCGTAGCTTCACAATAGTTCGAGCGAGCTGCTGGCTCATCGTGACCCGCAGGAGGGGGCCGCGCGAAGTCAGGTGGAGTCAATCTATCTGCTGCCATGCCTGTCCTGGCTTTCATTCCATGGGCTGCTCCCCCGGCCGCTGGGCCAGTGGTGGGCGCCAGCGGGTCCTCCCGGGCAGCCTGGGAGGCGTCTTGGACCGCGCGCAGCAGACCGTCGAAGTCGCAGACCTTGGGCCCCCGAACCTGGCGCCACTGATGGCTCTTGGCGTCGAGATTCCCCTTCGGATGCGCAACCGCAACAGATCCCGCGATGAAGTCCTGCTCGGGGAGTTGGTCGCGCAGCGTGGAACGAAAAACTAGCCCCAGGGAAGCCTGCTCGCAAATCCACTCACGAAACTCACGAAGAGATTGACGCAGTGCGCGGAGGTGGGCTCCCCGTTCGATTTTGGTCGCCAACTGCTGCAATGCCCCCTGGTGCGCGGGCCGAGCAGGGGTCGGAGTTGAGCAGGGCGCTTGTCCTTTCCGCGATGACGGGCTCCTCGGGCTTGAGAATTCCTTCCACTCCTGCCGGCTTGTCGTGTGATCGGTAAGAGCTGCGCGAACTAGCTCCTCCCGCGGACGAACTCCGTCCTCGCGGTTGAGATGGCGAGTGAGCTGCAATCAGGCGGAGGACGCGCGTTTCCACCGACCCGTGATGCGGCCCCTCAGCGGCGCAGAGCGCTGCCTGCCTCCGTGCTGGGCCTCCCCCTCCACGAACGAGCAACCGGCCGCGCGGCTCGGCCCGCCGCGCGCGGGGGCCTGGTGATGGCAAAGGATCGCCGACTCAACAGTGCTGGCCCCCGTTGCGAACCGCGAGCTGACCGCGCCAACGTGCGAAGGATTGAGCCGGAACACTGCGGAGGCAGAGAGATAGAATGGGCTAGGGCCAGCCGGAAGCACCTTGTTCTTCGTCCGACACTCCAGTCACCGACTGCCAGGGATGTGAAACGACGGCTCGACCTTGTTACTTGGGGATTCAGAAAATGGGAGGGGCGTCCTTGAGCGGGGTGCGCTCCTTGGCTGGGGAGGGGGCCCCGCGAAGATACTAGTAGGGCTACTTCGACTGTCTGAACTGCGAGATTGCATTCGACTGCCTACCCTATGAGGCGCGGTCCGACTGCCTGGGCTGTGGGGATGGGACTCCATTCGGCCGTCAAAATGGACCGGTTCATTAGTGAGGTGTTCTGGCCCAGAGGATTCGGAGCTTGGCCTTGCGAACTTCAGGACGGCGCTGCGCGACCGAGCCCTCCCTGGCTTCACCTGGGAGCCTACCGTTTGCAGGTGGCGCCTGCGCAGTTCAGCCTACAGTTCGCAGGTGGCGTCTGCGCTCGTTCCAATCATTCTTCGTTCCTCAGGCTCCCAGCAATGGCGCAGCCTCGAGCGGCTTCTCCTGCTGGCGGTGGCGGCGGCGGCTGCACTTCGCGGTGGGGGCGCGCGGCTGGTGCCGGGCGCTCACTTTCGCTTCCTCTTGCCGCGGGCCGCCGGCGCGGCGACTCTGTTGGAGGCAACAAGCAGGTATGACTCAAGGATCGTTGGGTACATGGGGCCTGCGGATGTCGGAGGAACTTGCGGTCGTGGCCCTGGCGCAAGCGTTGCCGTGCGCCTTGGCATTGCAAGACCAGCTAATGGATCGAACCAGTCAACAAGAAGGCCTCCACCACCCCTGCCACAGGCAACGGCCAGCCGCCGTCAATTGGCACGTTGCGGGGGATTTCGCCTGGCGAGATCGAGCAGGTTGCGCTGCTGCAGGAGAAAGGTGGAGACGCGTCATCGGCTGGGCGCCACAGGGCGGAGGCAGCGGGAAGACGCGCTTCTGCTCCTGAAGTGCCGCTGCAGTTCCAGGTCAATGTTGCTCACTGGAAGTCGCGGCAGCTGGAGGAGCGTCTCCAAGCGTCTGTCACCAAGTACGAGGGGCAGGCTACAGCTCTCGAAGTACTGCCGGCTGTCTCGCCGTTTGAAGCCGAACGCGAGCTTGGCCTTGCAGGTAGAGGAGTTGCCCGTCGCTCCAAATTGTTGGCTGACGGCGTCAATGCGACGTGTGCCGAGCTCTTCCAGCGCGCCAAGGAGTCCACAGACAGGCTCCGCGAGGAGCACTCTGCGCGCCTCGGGCGCATCAGAGAGAACAAACGTCAGCGGTTCGAGGAGGTGGGAGCAGAGGCAGCTTGGTCCATCGGCGTCGGCCAAGGTATGGGCGACGCTGCGCCAGTCGCGCCTCCCCCCACAGTCACTGCTGCAGAATCTCCTGGCGGCGCTGGCCAGGCGCCAGCGCCAGGCGAGGAGGCAGGGGCTGCTGAGCGACGCGCGGACGTCTGGCAGCACCACCGAAGGTGCCCTCCCGACCCCGCTTCCGCTGAGGTCCGCGCGAGGCGCGGTGGGGTCTTTTCAAGCTAGTCTAGCGTGTTCTCCTCATCCTGTCGGCCTCGCCTCCGTCGTGCCCTCCGCGCCTCCTGTTGTCTTGGTGTCCGGGCCGCGGCAGCCTGGGCCGCCGCCCGTCGCGCGTTGCGCAGGGGTCAACGGATTTTGCAGTTCGAGGAGTTGGGCCGAGACACGCTGCAGGCGCGCCCTTCCACTCCTGCCAGTTTTTTGTCACGCCATTAGCCGCCTGCCCAATCCTCGCGGCTCCTGGCCCTCAACGCCCCATCGAGGTGGCGCCGGGCCCCGGGATCTCTCAGGCTCCGCTGCCCTCCCCTTAATTTTCCCCGCCTGTTTCCCTGGGGCCGCGTGGGAATCTGAACTCAATTGTCTTTGTCGCGCGAACGCTCAACTGCAATGCTTGGGGCACTTTGAGGGAGATCCCACCTTGCGCGGCTGCCCCAGTGGCGGTGGTGCAAGAACACTGGCTCGCCGACAGCGAGTCGATTCATACCTCGTCCTTGTGGTGTGCTCGCAATGGTTCGGAATCCTGGGGCCCCATCTGTGATGGCGCCTAACGGTGCCTCGGGGGGCACCGCTGTGACGGTGAAGAGTGGGCTTGGGCTCTCCCCCCCCCCGCAGGGGCACTCTGTGGTGACTGGTAGGGTCACGCAAGCGGTCTGTCAAATTCTTGGGAATTCATCATTGATGTGTTTCCACCCATTTTCACGTTTCATAAGGTTTACCTGTGAAGAATATGGAGATCTGCAGCAATATAGGGGAACGGGCGATCATGCGTGGAGCATGTGTTGTCACAGGTGAAGACTTCAAAATTTCCCCAGGAGACATTTTAGACATGAGGTTTGTCAGTGAGTTGCGTGGCCGGATGATTCGCCCTCCTGGCCACGTTCACTTTGGCTTTGGCGCCCCCTCCGCTTTCGATTTCTTTGTGTGCAGTGGGGGTCTGGGCAAAGCTGCTGATTCTTGCCGGATCGATCTGCTGACCGAGCTCAGTCGCCGTCGCCCCTTAGACTTGGTTTTCCACGGGCTCAGTTTTTGCCCCCCCCCCCCCTGCCGAGAGGAAGAGTGATCGATTGGGATCGCGTGATCACTCAGGCCCAGGCTGGTTTGGACGCTGTCGCTGCAGGTGATGCAGAGGCTGCTCTCAGTCACATTTCGCCTGGCTGTGCGGCGCGGGCCGGCAAGGCCGAAGCCGAGTTGGCGCGTTTGTTTGGGGCGGACTTGGTGGAGATGGAATGCGGGGGTCGAGGGCCTCAGCTGGTGCGGGGGAGCTTAGTTGGGAGGGATAGTCGACCGAGGTTCCCGTAGCATCGGGCCACCCTTCGGCTTGTGGCTCAGTTTCGCGCGCGTCTGGGCCTGCAGCTGTCAAGCCAAGGTGGCGGCCGACAGGCTGGCAAGGTGGGCGGCTCTTGAGGGGCCCGCCCGCTGCAATCTCTTGTTTCTCCTCCCCGTATGCCTCCTCCTTACGCGAGTTCAAAGACTTCCTCGGGCTCAGTGACCACTGCCTTAGGGATGAACTTGCTATTGTTGAGGCGCTGCCTAGCAATCCCTTTGCGGTCCTCGACGGGGCCAAGTGTGTATCCCGCGCGCAGTCTCAGGCTGATTGGAAGGTCTGGATGGCGCAGGGAATCGATCAGGGTGATCGCCGAGTCCACGTCTTTGCTCGCGACCCTTCCCCTCGTGTTCCCACCGCGACGCTCGCTCGAGACGGATCGGTCGTGGCTGACCCTTTCTCTTCTTTAGCTAGTGAGTGGGCCAAGTTTGCGGGTTTTTGGAGTGAAGGCAGAGGGGATCACGCCCCCTGCACCCTTGTCGAGCCTCTGCCAAGGGCCTCTCCCGTGGACCTCAGAGCCGCCAGCAAGAAGTACGGGAGACCTTCGGCAGCCACCTGCGAGCCGTGAGTGAGAAGTACAAGAACACCTCGGCAGTCACCGACGATGGATTCGACTGGAGGCATGTACAGTTGTTGTGCGATGATGGCCTCGTTGCGCTTGGCATACTTTTTCCAACTGATGGGGTCAGTTGGCCAGCTCCCTCGCCAACTTAGCGCTGTCCTCCTCGCGTTGCTCGGGGAACCCATTGGAGGTTATAGGCCGATAGGGGTGTTCTGCCCCTGGCATAGGGTCCGGGGCCGTCTCCGACGGCCCCCGGCCTTCTACTGGGAGCAGCGACGCCCCCGCCGGTGCTGGGCCGCTGGGGCGTTTCGCGGAGCTTCCGACGTGGTCTGGGGACAGGTTTGCAGAGCTGAATCTGGAATCTGGCACCTCCCGCAGGGAGGTCAGTGTTGGTGTTTTCTATGATATGCTCAATTATTGCAACACTATAGATTAATAGTTCTCCAACAGAGATGTCATCCGCATCATTTTCCTGTCGTGCTCACTCGCCTCGCCCATTTCCCTTCCCGCTGCGGGGTGTTTGTGTCTGTTGCTGTGCTGTTAGATGGCCCATGCTTCGTTCAGAGAGGAGTTGTGGCTGAGTGCAGCTTTGCGACGACTCACATTCGCGTGTATGGTATGTCCTCGTTCGATCGCATTCCGTCCCTCCCCCCGCAGTTGTTCGGCATCTACATGGACGGCGCGTGCGTCTCGTGCACTGGCTCATGCAAACACGTGGCGAACAACATCGTTGACGTCACGTCCGTTTTCCATCAAACCATCGCTGATTCAAACGAAACGAATTCTCAGCTTGCGCCGTTGCTTCTTGCAAGAGTTTAGCCAGCGCGTTTGCCAGTGCTCTCGGCCAGTTGGGTGGGAAGGTGGCGCCGCCCACTGTCAACCTCGGGGTCGATTATTGCGCTGGGGCTACGGCTCGTGCTTCTGGGCGATCGTCCAAGCTCAAGAGCACGATGGCATTAGTTTGCAGGAAGTCTCGTCGCCTCACGCGTCAGTCGGGCGCGCCGGGTCGCGCTGCGCCCAAAGTGTTCGCGACGGGGCCCCTCCCTGGATGGAGCCTGCGGAGCGGGCGCCCTGGGTGTCAGTGACCAGGCCATGCTGACGCTGAGACGGCAGGCTGCCTCCCTTTTCTAGGAGTAGGTCCCCCACTGCGGTCAGCATCTTGTGCGAAGATCCACGTTGGCGAGCTGGTTGCGCCCGGCCCCTCAGATGGTGCAAAGAAGTTTGGCTGTCTCCGGCTAGAGTGCATCCCTGGCGCATCTCTCATCGGGAGCTTCGAGAAGGTTTCCAGAGTGTGCTTGCTTTACTTAGGTATGCGTGGCCTACTGTGAAGGGCTCCATCTCGGCCCCTCGCTTCATTCTCCTCCGTTTAGGTTGGGTGATGAAAGATTGTGTCGCGATCTTGGACGACCGCGTGCACAAACTGCAGCTCGGTCTGACTCCTGCCCCCCGGGCTCTTAGGGGCCCTTTGCAAAGAAGCGTATCTGCGTGGGCTCCAAAGGGATCTCGGGGGCAACTGGGGGCTCGGTTGTAGGGTTTGTCTTGATGTGGCGCAGTCGGCTTGCGAGAGCAAGAGGCCCCCCCTGGCGCAACCGGGCTGGATAAGGGCCTGTGCCTCGGACGCGATCTGGTCGGCGGACAAGGCCCCCCCTCTTGTGGTTTTCCGAGTGTGCCCGCTGTGTCCTCTTTGCTCAGATGCCCCCGATTCCATTTTCCACTGGCGCTGGCAATGTCAGGCGCGCGCTGCGCGAGAGTTTCGCGCCCAGTTGGTCCCGGGCTCGGTCTTCGATGAAGCTGTGGCTGCTTGGGCAGGTGAGGCCGAGCTTGACCCTCATGTTCGAGCTTTATATGTTAACGGAGACGTTGACCCCGCCGATGTCCCGCCGCGCCTTGCTGCGGAAGGCTCCAACGCGATGCAGTTTGCGTGGCGTTGCAGTGAGCTGGGCAGCCCAGAAGGCCCCGGAGCCCCAGCCAATGGAGAAATGTCGGGCCACCTCTTTATATATGTCTCCTGCCAGCGTCATCCTGTCAGGGAACATTCTAGGGCTACCTATGCTGTTTGCATGCTTTCTGACGATGGAGCTTGCCTTGGAGAGGCTCGATGCCCAGTTTTGGGCCCACCTTCCTCAGTGGGCGCAGGCAGCTGAATGCTCGGCTCGTTGAGTTGCCGCGCAGTTTGTAATGCATCCATCTACGTTTTATCCAGACTGCGCCGACGCTGTTGCCCATGGCCTCCTACCTCTTCCCGAGCGTTTTTCAGGCGAGCGCTCGTGCTCAGGCATGACCATGAGCGCTGGCGATTTCGATGATGGTCTAGAGGGCTCGGTGGTCAAAGTCAAGGCTCAGTTAGGTGTAGGCGAACTAGGGATCGCCAAGGGTGGTTTAGTCGTCGTGGCAATGCCGATGCCAATGCTGGTGCTAAACATGCGTTCCAGCTTCATGCGTCGGATTCGGTTGAGCTCGATCATGTTTACAAGTTTGTGGCTGCCTCTAGGGGGCTCTGCATCCTGGCTGCTAGCGTGCCCCCCCTCTGGCCCAAGCTTTCTCTCGACGCCTTTCTTTCCCCCTCCCACTCCCTCGGCCTCTCCCGGCCGGCCCCCCAAAGTGGGGCACCGGTGGGCCAATTGGCATGGGGTCTGAAGATGTAAAGTCTGCCTCGGAGGCAGCAGGGGGGAACTTAGACTTGCCCCTGGCAGATGCCCCCGGGATTCTAGGTTCCATGCAGGCCATCGAGACAGTCTAGGACACAATACGGCGGCGTTTGAGTGTTCTGATTCGTCTGTGCCGTTCATTTGTCTTCGTTGCAACTGCCATTCCACGGGGGGTCAAGTCCGACGGCTGGCTTCGCGCTGTAGAGTTTCTCCCGCGCGCGCGTCTAAGAAAGGGCGGGGCGAGCTCTGCAAAGGGGGGTTCGTCCACGGTGCTCGCGTTCCAGCGAAGAGGTCAGAGTGTGCGACCTGTCTTTGGAGCAATGTTTCAACGCCTACATTGCTGCAGATCCCGGCTTCCTTCGGGAAGACGACAGTGGGCAACGGGATGCTGCGGCCCCTTCGCAGATTTGCGTGCCAGGGCCAGATGGAGTCGCGGAGGCATCCGCGACCGCCAGCGCTGGTCCAACTGGCGCTGCAGCCTCAGTGCGTTCCAGTGCGTTTCGAGAATGGAAGGGGTCGTGGTTGGGGTGGAGTCGGGGTCGGGGTCGGACCGGGCCCCCCCTGTCCCAGGCCTCAGGGTTTCAATTGGCCTGGCAGGGTGCTCGTCTGCACTTCGCCTTCGTTGCCGCTTCTGTTCTTTATCAGACAGGGCCATGCCCAGCAGTGCTTCATGTAGCCGCGATCATACAGGGCCATGCCCAGAAAAAATGTATTTTCTGTAGGGAAATGCTCATTTGTTCAGCGCCCCCTCGGGTGCTGCGAGCTTTTTGCGTTGCGGTCTCTGGACCTGCGCGGCGGGTTCGATCCGGGGTCCCCGAGGCAGTCCTTTTCACTGCTGCGCGCGTGTCCATCCCCCCTTGCTTGCACGGCCGCGGGGCGGTGGAGGTGATCCCCCCCCCTTTGGTGGCAGCTGCGCAGGGGAGCCGCTCTATCTCCAATGTTTCGCGGTCGCTGGACTCGCGCGGCGGGTTCGATCTGGGGCCCCCGAGGCCGTCCTTTCGCTGCTGCGTGCTGTCCACCTTCCCCTGCTTGCACGGCCGCGGGGCGCTCGCTGGAGGTAATTCTTTCTCCGCGGTGACCGTTGCACGGGGGGGGGCCGCTTATCCTGCCGAGGGCGTCGTGGCACGGGGGAGGTCAGCCTCTGCCCTCCCCGACCTGTGCATCCAGTCGCCACCCGCCCTTGGGCCCTGTCCTAGTTCTGCGCAGTCTCTTGGTCTATGCAGGCCAGAGAGGGGCTTTCAAGGCGTGCAGCGGTGGCTTGGTGCAGCCGACGGGTGCCCTGTTGGTGGCGGCCGAGCCGTGGCGGTGCCGCCCATTTTTTTTGCACCTGCTGCTCGGTGCATGTGGCTCACAGCATTTCTCACAGATGCCGTGAGGCGTCGCCTGTTTGGCTGATGTGGTGAAGCCGTGGAGGTCAATGATCCGGGCGAGGGGCCCAACCATATGGAGGTGTGAGCACCGCAGGTCGGCTGGGACGAAGGAGCATAACTCCTTACGAGGCCTTCGGTGGAGCTCCCTGTGGGGCCACGAACCGTGTGAGGGATGTGCCAAAATTGGCGGCGGTCCCCGCGTGCGTCCTGTCCCACAGGGGAATTCGGGGGAGCCCCCTGTGGGGCCACGAGCCGTGTGGTGTGTGTGTGTGTGTGTGTGCCAAAATGGATGGCGGTCCCCGCGCGCGGCCTGTGCCATTGGGGCCTTCGGTGGAACTCCCTGTGGGGCCACGAACCGTGTGAGCGGTGTGCCAAAATGGGTGGCGGTCCCCGCATGCAACCTGTGTCATCGGGGACTTCGGTGGAGCCCCCTGTGTGGCCACGAATTGTGTGGAACGGTGTACCAAACTGGATGGCGGTCCCCGCGTGCGGCCTGTGCCATTGAGGCCTTCGGTGGAGATCCTTGTGGGGCCACGAACCATGTGAAGGGTGTGCCAAAATGGGTGGGTGTCCCCGCATGCGGCCTGTGCCACTGGGGCCTTCGGTGGGGCGCTTTGTGGGGCCACGAACCGTGTGAGGGGTGTGCCAAAATGGGTGGCGGTCCCCGCATGCGGCCTGTGCCACTGGGGCCTTCGGTGGAGCTCCCTGTGGGGCCACGAACCGTGCGAGGGGTGTGCCAAAATGGATGGCGGTCCCCGCATGCTGCCTGTGCCACTGGGGCCTTCGGTGGAGCTCCCTGTGGGGGCACGAATCGTGTGAGGGGTGTGCTAAAAAGGGCGGCGGTCCCCGCATGCGGCCTGTGCCACTGGGGCCTTCGGATGAGCCGCCTGTGGGGCCGTGAACCGTGTGAGGGGTGTGCCAAAATGGGTGGCGGTCCCCGCATGCGGCCTGTGCCACTGGGGCCTTCGGTGGAGCTCCCTGTGGGACCACGGACCGTGTGAGGGGTGTGCCAAAATGGGTGGCGGTCCCCGCATGCGGCTGTGCCAAAACATTTCAGGTTCCCCCCAGCACCATTCTTGGCACATCACCAGTACTTCGCGGAGGAGGAAGAGGAAGGGGAGGAGGAATTAGGAGGAAGAGGTTGCGCGGGGCGCTGCCTCTTCAAAACGAGGGCCCAACACCACAGCATAGTTGGGACAACCAGGTCGATTCACTCGTGAGCTGGCCTGAGGCAGCCTGGTCAACAACTTGTGACGGATCGATGCTGACGCCTCGTTCATCATCTTTTGACCCCTCCCGAGGCGCGCCGAAGTTGCTCTCGTGCGCCCAAGGATCCTCTTCTTCCGAGAGCTTCTCCCATTCGTCAAGCTCGAGCGGGCCAGGCTTATGGAGAAGAGTCGAGCCATCCGTCACAACTCCAGAGGATGAAGTGTGCTCCCCGGTAGTGTCAAAGACCTCTCCCTGACGCCGTGCTGCTGACCGACCTGCTTTCTCAGCCTCGGCACGCTTGGCGAGAGAAGATTTGGAATCGGGCGTGGCTGCGTGCCTCGGTCTGCGGACCTGCAGCAAACGACTGGCACAGGCTCGGCGGCGGGTCAGCAGCTGCCTCGCGCTGCTGAGGGAGTTGGAGGGGGGTGCGGATGAACGACGCGATGGCATAAGCAAGCCAACGTTTGTCCAACCTAACAAGGATACTGATGATGATAATGATGATGATGCTGATGATGATGATGCTGATGATGATGCTGATGATGATGATGATGATGGTGATGATGATGATGATGATGATGATGAGGATGAGGAGGAGGAGGAGGAGGAGGACAAGTGTAAACCCACGAGCCATCAACGATGTTTGAATACACCCTCCCTCCAAGCTCCCTCTTCATAGGCTCCCACAACGATTCATTTCCATTGAGGGAACCGCCTCGTTGGAAGGCAGCCGTCTGAAGACCCTGGAGCATGCCAACACATTGCTCTCGGGATTCCAACGCCACTGATCAGGTGGAGGTGGAGGTGGAGGAGGAGGTGGAGGTGGAGGAGGAGGAGGAGGAGGAGGAGGAGGAGGAGCAGGAACCTGATTGTTGCGTCTTGGCGATCCTGGATCGTGCAAGAACACCATCCTTGGGGCTTCCACGCCGCGAGTCAACGTAACGGTGGCACCCGCAAAATCCGGAATCCTTCCGACACGCCGTGTCCTCGTGCTCCTCCCCCTCCTCCCCCTCCATCTTCTCCTCCTCCTCTTCCTCCTCCTCCTCCTCCTCCCCCTCCTCCTCCACCTCCTTCACCTCCTCCCCCCTCATGGGAATCCTTGAAACTTTTTCTCAATTCGTATGGGCGAATGTGCTCGGCGCCAAGGCGAGAGCCACATTTTGAGAACCACCCGCCCTCAATCCGTGAAGCTCTCTCCTCTTTTGACAAGGAATGTGCGCGGCGCTGCGGCGAGGGCCACATTTTGAGAAGGAACCGCCATCAATCCGCGAACCTCTTGCAACTGTTTAAAACGAGTGTGCGCGGCGCTATGGCGAGAGCCACATATTGAAAACCACCCACCCTCAATCCGTGAAGCGCTTGCATCTTTTTAGAACGAATGTGCGCGGCGCTGAGGCGAGAGCCACATGTTGAAAAGAAACCGCCATAAATCCGTGAAGCCCTTGCAACATCTTAAAACGAATGTGCACGGCGCTGAGGGGAGAGCCACATTTTGAAAACCACCCGTCCTCAATCCGCGAAACTTTTGCATTCCGTAGGCATTTTGGCATTTTGGCTAAAGTTTGGTTCAATTCGTTTTGGATCTACACGCTTGTGTCATCGAACCGTTGTGAGCCCAAGGAAACGGCCGTGTTCGTGCCAATCATGGAGAGCAATCGCATCTGGCTTATCATTTTGAATGTTGTTATGACCAGTGTCTCTGTCTGGTGGCTGCGAGCATCCTGTCGATGTCCCACCATACCGCGACGCGACTTTGTATTTCGGGCATTCGAGAGAACGATAAGGCGGCTGCTCTTCATGACTCCGGTGGACCCGTTGCGACGTCAGTTAAAGGATATGGCAGACCAGCGACTCACGGCGTGGGTTGTTTGGCTTGCCCCGAGGGGAACGATTATTACCGTTTGCTATACTTCTGTTCAGATATTTTTCACCCCAGAGGTTTCCGACACCGCGGTTCACGTTTTGGTCGCATATGCATCAATTCTTCTAGTAGGTACTGTGAAGCCTCATTGGATGACTCCGAGAGTGTTCTTGGTATACCACGCGGGCATCAGCGGAACCATGATCTACCATGTTTTTGTTTCCAGCACGAGATGCGAGTATTTGGCCACTAATTCCGCGAGAGTCTGCGGTCGTTTCATTTTGGGCCTATTCCATGGCGATCCCCTGTTTTCTCTGTTATTAAATTGTGGGTACGTCGCTATTGTTTCACAGAAGAGTTTTGTTAACGGGCTTGACGTACGTCAAGAGATGGTGGTGTCGCTCTGGGCTACCCTTGGAGCATTCGTCAGCGCATGGTCCCGCGATGCAGAGTTTTTGGCACGTTTGGAGGCAAAGGCGTCACGAAATTTTGAGTCCATTGCTGATGGGCTGCTGTCAAGCATGTGCGACGCAGTGGTGCATTTGTCAAAAGATTTTGAGCTCTCAAAGCAATGCGGACGCCTTGCCGCCCTGCTTTTCAGATCGTCCAGCGATATGCGAGTGGGCTGTTCCTTTCCCAATCTAGCTCTCGACACCACCGAGAAAGATCGTCTGTCTCGTTTCTTGAACCGGCCAATGTCTGATACGTACAGCATTGACGTGTTCTTAAGAGATGCATGGGGCATGTCCGTAAAGCTAGAGGTCTTCCACGCTAGGGGTGTTGACATGCACGACGAGCTGATCCACATCGTGGGTCTGAAGGAAGATTCAGAAGTACCACGTGTGCCCCGTCCAGGCGTGCTGAACTCCAGCCTGGTGGAATCGAATTCCACAGGTTTGATCAGCATCGCAGAGGATTCTATCAGCTGCTCTGGGAGTTCGTCTTCTGCCCCTGTGAACATCGACCAGCTGGGCGCTGACATGAGTGTTTGCATCAGCCCAGAAGTTGACGGCCTACCTATATCGGGGTGTTCAGCCGAATTCTCAAGGGTATGTGGGCCAGTTTTCGAGGATACACAGTTTCTACGTTGGGTCATCAATGATGCCGATTTTCTGGTTTGGGCAGAGAAAGTCTACAACAGACTGTTGAATGCTCACCACGGATACCCTACGCAGCAGGATGTGCCTAATCCAGAGCCCTTCCATATCCTTCTCGATTTACCTCACATGGGGTCTGGCGTCCGCTACGCATCAGCGACCGCAAGCATGAATATTCGGGTCCACGAGGATGATGATAGCTGCGCTGTCCCTGCTGCAACTGTACGTTTGATGCTAGACGACATGGTCTTCGTGCGTAAGAAGAGACGACTCCGTCTTCGCCGTGCAGTACTGTCGATATGACGACAGTGCAGACGACATCGTCGCCATGACGATGTAATCGCCTGTTGTTCTGCGGACTTTGAGTGCTAAGTGTTGATGAGTCTATCAGTCGACACAGTCGCACGTCTGAGGATGCATGCGATTACCCGTTGAAAACGCATGTGAACAATTCAACCGACCAGCGTCACACGCTAATATATGTGAATCATGCTGTGGGCAAGAATTCTTGATTGCGTCGGATCCAGTCGCCTGGCGCGAATCCGCAATCAAGTTTGCGTCTTCCCTTTTTGACCCCCCTTTTTTTAATCTGTATCCTACTTTTCCTGCGCCGCCGCAGCAGCCGCAAAGCGGAGGCTCTAGCGAGTGCGCATTCTGTTATCGTAGTGGCTTCCGGCCATTGCCGCCGATCCGGGGCGCTGTTGATGCTTTTGTACTGACAAAGACCAGCCGCACGCGTACCAGCCTGTTTAAAAAGTGACGGCCAGCGATGGAGACGCTATTCGACCCAGCTCCGCACATCGCGGGAAAGGTCGTCGTCGTCATCCGAGTCGCTGGCAAACGGGAGGCCTTGAAGTTCCTCCCACAAGGCCGAAACAGCCTGGGACACAGGAGGAGAGAGCAGCTCCTGCCCCGACCACCCCACCCCCACGTCCGACCCACTCCCAACCCCAGAGGTCAGAGGGAGCGAGGGAAGTGGCGGCATGCTCGCCATCTCTTCGGGCCTCCTCTTCCGCAACAAAATTAGAGGCCCTAGAAACAAACTCGATTTGTTAGGGTGGCAGCCCTTCAGCAGGTTCTGAAGGCGATAAAAACGAGAGTCCCTCACTTGCGTGCCAAGCCTGCGCCGACTCGTCAGGCACTCGTCCGAGAGACCCTGGCTGCGTTTTTCGGAGTAAGCTCCGCACAGAGAACATAACAAAACTGGCCCCGCCCGATGCAGCGAGTGCATCCCAGCTCTGTCTTGACACTTGAGCTTGCGCAGTGTGAGTCGGGCCTTGGCCGAGCGGAGACACACCATGCAGCGATAGCGTCGGCCACAAAATGTGACCGCAGGATCATACCGCGAGTGCGGCCTAGGCGGGCCGAAACCTCCCTCGATGGTGCCGATGGCCCTACCCAGGGCCTGAGCCTGCGCGTCCAGCGGGGTGACATCACCTATCCTCGCCGCGACACGCGTACAAAATTGGGCAACCATCAGGACAGCACGACGCGAGGCACGGTGAGCTTCGCGCAACATCTTCGCATCAGGATGCATCGCAGCACCATGCTTGGCTGACGCGTCGGCCTGAGCGTTGCCGAAATGCTGCCAAGCCGTGATCACTCCATCCGCGATGGCGGAGACAGGCGAGTGTGTCTTGACATGAGTCACCTCCACCGCCTCCACCCCACGGTCAGACACCAGCCTCCAAACTTCCCTCCATAAGTAGGCCATGGGGTCGTTAGCGTCCGTGCCAGCTCCTGACCCCTGGCGCCAAACGTCTACAAGAGGCTTGCAGTCAGCAAAGAACTTCATCTGCGCCCCCATGTAGCGGAGAGCCATGAGGAAACTGAAAAGCTCCGCTGCGGGCACTGTCTGACATAAACTGGGAAGCGGACCATGCATTCTCGCAACCTCCTTCCATTGGGAGTCGAGAGAGCACATCCCCCACCCACATCTCCTGAGACGGCCAAACTGCCCATGCACACCCGAGCCATCTCCAAACACATGCACGTCGAGCAGCAGACCGGGCGGACGCAGGGTCCATACCACACGCTCCTCGAGGCAGGGGCTCGGAAACAGCCAGGACGGATCAGGGACAAGAAAGCGGGTCCAAAGCAGTGAGTGGTCAGCAGTCGTCTTCGCTAACTCAAGCATCTGACTGGCCAGCTCAAAACCTGCCTTGAAATCCCGACGATACTCGGCGTGCACAGGGCAGTCGTAGAATCGGTGCCAGGTGGAGCCTACGCTCGTGCACGCCAGGCACTCTAGATTAATAGCTCCACCAGCTTCATATAGCCTCTCTTGAGACTAAAAAACTCCCGCGAAAAGGCACTTGAGAAGCCGTTGATGCTTGGGGGTCCAATCGGGGCCTCTGAGCGAGGCAGGAAGGACGAGGGACCTCAGAGGCTCGAGGAGAGGAGGATGGGGACACAACGAGGCCCATGACGCATGCTTCGCCAGAACCTGCTGCCAAATCCATCGCTCGGTAGCCTCATCAGCCAACCGACCCACATCCCTCGGCGACATTTTTTCAATACACACGGGGCCCCGATGGGTCATCCAGCGGAAAGGGTCCAAAAACTTCCAACCTAGCCGCATCATCGTGCCCGCAAGGGCCGAAGCAGGTCCACGGATATCGGACCAAACCTTATTCTCGGGAAGCGCCGACAGACGAGCCCAAGCCCCGCTCAGAAGACGCGCCATGTCGGATCTCGCCGCCCATCCATCCCATAGAGCACGCATCCAGAAGAAGATTGGCCCACGATTGCACTCATAGGCTGGGTCGACCTGGCGGCCTGCGATCATGAGATCGAGAGACAGGGATCTGCCAGTGTGCCTGTGCACGAAGCCAGCACGTGCAAGCTGCCGAGCCCGCAATAGATGGGTATGACTGATGCCATGCACTCCGGCACCCCACAGCATACCAGGTTTGAGGCCCGTCTGGACCAGTTTGATAGTTTTGCCACAGCTTTTGCCAATCGCTTGTACCTAGGGAACCTGGAAGCCATCTTGCCCAAACGCTTAGCACGAACAGCATGCAGAACACGATGACCACCCCCGAAATCTAATCCCAGGTTACGTACCGATCTGGTCAGGAACTTGGCCGAAGACGGGTCGACCTTGCGAACGACGCTCCGAAGGTTCTGACCGATAGCCGTCTGGTGCTTCTTGGGGAGCGAAATGCTGAGCCCTATCTGGAGCAGCTCAGAGGTGAGGAGGTCCTCAGCACCTTTTAAATCATGAGCAACTTCCCAAGCATCCCCAACCCTTTGCAGCTGCAAATCATCAACCACAATCGCGAGATCGACGGACGCATAACGCTGAACAGCGGCATCAGCAGGGGATAGGAGCACGAGACGCAGCAACGAAGTAGCACAACTGCAACCTGCGACGATCGTCCGATTGGTCGATACCACCTCGGTCGCGATCCTTTCAAATAAAACCATCCTGTCCAGGCTGTAGGTGGCCAGGATGAACCGTGACGTTTTCCCAGAGAACTGATGTCTACGGGCGGCAGCAGCGATCACATGATGAGGCACATGTTCATATGCCTTGACCAGGTCTAAGAGCTTAGACCCTGCTGCCTTGCCCTGGTCCCGAGCCAACTCCGCCTTGAAACTCTGCTTCCACACGCAAATATCACAGGACGCTCCCGACTCGCCAAACCAAAAACTCCGAGGGTGATCGATCTCCCAGGGGCCAGCGACTTTCCAGCGGGCCCATCTGGACCACATCCTGAGAGGCGACGGGAAGATACCAATAGGCCGATCCCCTCCGTCAGGCGGTGGCTTGGGCAGAAGAGCGATGAGCAGCAATGCCCAACACCTGGGCACGTGAAAAAGGCGCTGCATCTGCTCCCAGATGCACAGGAATACAGCGACGGCGCCTTCATCGAGAAAAGACCAGTGCCGAGGATGAAACCCACATACCCCAACTGCCGTGTGCGTACTGTACGAACGGATCAGGGCTGCAAGCTCCTCGTGCGTCGGTGGTTCGAGCTCGGGTTCATCTTCGCACCAGCTGAAATCAGGATCAGGAAAAACTTGACCAACTCCCCAGTGTTTGTGCCAACTTTGAGCTCGTGCTTCAGCTTCTCCCAAGGCACCCAAAGGAACGCCGTTTGGCCCTGAGAGCTGTGATAACCCACACGTAGCCCATTTGGGAACCTCTTTCGTGTACCTGTGTCCAAGTCGGGCCCCTCCAGTGAGAGCCTCAGATGCCCAGCTTCTCCAAGCCCTGGCCCTCTCCGAGGCCGCGTGGTGCTCATGCTCTTGGGCCCACTTGCGGACCTGCCACATCAACTCGTTAAGCTCCGATCCGAGGCCGCAGCAGGGTTGACAGCCAAAATCCTAGGCCTCCAGGACTCTCAGTGCTTGGAGTCAGTGAACGGGGACGCATAGTTCACCAACTTCCTGAGATTCAGCCCAGCTTGACGCAAACCCCCCAAGGTAGGCCGTGGCCCATGCCAGAGATACAGGATGTCCTGGAGCCGCCTCTCAAAAACCCGCCACATCCTACCTTCGCCGATGGCACGAGGGTGAGTGGACGCATGCGGGCCCAGGAGGGGGGCCTGGACCACCTTGGGGGGGGTTCCTCGTCCTCGATAACGTGGTTCGCCTTCCACTTGGAGAACTCGGGTTAAAGTAAGTTCAGCCTTCTGAGCCCACTGGGAGGTGACAGTGTCCAACATATCCTTTGAACACTTGCCGTCCTTGAGAACTTCCAAGAGATCATCCCAATCCAGTGGCCTGGGGTCGCACCCGATAGGACGAAACAGCGGGAGCGCCGATGGTTTCTTCAGCCTGGGTACCGTCACCTGCCTGGGGCTGCCGCTGATTGTCAGCACAACTGGGCGGTGCGGCCTCGTGCAAGTCGACCATGTCGCCACACAGCAACGGTCAACGAAAGGCTTAAGTACATTCGACACAACAAAATAATCAATAGATGATCGAGACGTTCCAAGTTGGCACGTCCACTGAGACTCATCGAACACAACGTCGGCCTGGAGGTCCCCTAGCCACCCAGACTCAATAAGCTGCTCACCAGGAAACTGAAAATCTCCACCCAGTATGAACGGCATCCCATACGCACGAAGAACTTCCCCAATGTTGTGGAGGAGGGTGAGGTTCTGACCCCTGCAGCCGATCCCCGTGTGCAAATATACCGAACCGACCACAACTCCACCTGTGCAGAAACCGCTCCAGAGTCCTAACCGAAACCGATGATCAGGAGGTAAAGCGATACCAGGGGGAGAGCGTCGAGGCCTCTGAGGCCCCATAGCTTCGGTGTAGCCAAGCCAACTCCTCCCGACGTGCCAGACTCTGAACGGCCCGACGGCGCCGCTGGGGAAAGCAACGAGTTCAGCCCTGCCTTCTGCAAAGCGTGCTGGACGTCTGCCAGCTGAAACTCTGACTGGTGATGCTCCTGGAACAAAAAACAGGTCGGCCTCCACGACGTCAATGACCTCAAGGAGCGGCCTGCGGGAGACTCTGGAGCCCTTGTCGCACTCCACTCCCCACGACGTAATATTTGACGAGCAGATCCTCCAGACCTCAGGACGCCTATGACGCACAGGCTTGGCAGGATTGTGGCCCTCCGCTGGAGGTGCCGAACCGAGAAAATCAACCTGAGGAAGGGCACCAGGCTGGCGAGCACGAGTCTCCAGTCCCCCTCGCAAGGCACCAGCTTCGCTGCAAATCTGGGCACCTTGCTTCCCCGCGACCTCCTCCCAAGCGGTCACGGTCCTGGCGGACCTGCCTCTCGTGCCCGCCAAAGCCTCAGGTGAACATGAACTTGGACCCGACGCCGAACAGGATCTCGAAAAAGAACGCCGCGCCGTCTCAGTTTTCTTGCTGATCAGTCTGCCCCCCTTGTGGTCCAGCCCCAGCTGCTGCGGATGCATCAACATCCACGCCTTGGCCAGCCACATCACCTGGGACATGATGAACATCATGCGCGGCTGCCGCCGCAGTGGCTGGGGGTCACGTCTGGGTCGCTTGGCAAGGGCCGTGGGGTTCTCCAGGAACTCGAGCATCGTCTTGAAGAGGCCCTCATGCTGCCCAGCCTTGCCACCCTGCATAAGCTCGGTGAGCGGCTGCTTGCAATCCTCGGCCACCCTGGAATCGATAGCCGTCGAAGTCGCCCCAGCATCTCCTGCATCGCCTCCTGCAGCCGCCCGCTGAGCCGCTGCCTCGGCCGCCTGCCGCTGGCGCTCCTCCTCTTCCCGCTGAAACTGGAGCCCAGCCGCGGACAGGTCGCCCAGGAGGTCGACCACAGACTGGAACTGGGCCGCCTTGGCCGACTTGAAACCAGCAGGAAGATGGCCAAACAGCGTCTCAACCAAGCCAGAGATTGCCGACTTCCCATCAGCACCCACAGGTTGAAGGACAGCGCGGCGATGTAGCCGCTGCAGCTCCTCCTCCCCACGCTTGACGGACTCGGCCAGCTTCTGCTGAGACTCCATGCGCTCCGCCAAGTCCTGCTCGAGCTCCTCCATCTTCTGCTTGATCGAGGCCTCGGTGGACTTCGCTGCCTGAAGCTGGCCCTGGTAGTGAGCCAACTCGTCCGGATGTGACCGCACCCGCATCCAAGGCGTCTGGCCCTGGTTGTCGTCGGGTGTGGCTGACACGATGGGGATCTGGGCCTTGGCGGCCACAACCAGCGGGTGTTCGGGCCCAAGGCCAGCCAGTGTGAGCTGCTCGATGGCGGCCGACAGGTACTCCTGCTTGGCTGCCCTGTTGTCGACGCCTCTCCCTTTGGCACGAGCGGCAGAGCCACCCCGTCCTCCTCCAGGGTCTCGGGGGCCCCTGGACTGTGTCGCGAACAACAATATCACGAATCCACTTCTTACAGCGAAAGCGCCTGCTCCACTCCACCAAATTGTACTGGTAGCCGCGCGAGTTCTTGCCATAGCACGTCTTGTAACCACTCTGCGAATGCGGGCGGTCGCGTGCCTGACGAGAAGGCCCCTTGGGCGGATCTGGGACCATCAGCCGTGCGCGCGAACCGTGAGAGAAAGCAGCAGTAGCTGGGGAAACCAGCTCTGCAAAGCAAAATGCCTCCCTGACCAGGCAGTGAGGCGTCACTGATGGGGCCGCAGACTCCCCCACGGCAGTAAGGTCAGGTCTCGTGCCAAACGGCTACGGACTTGAGCCAAAATGGCTACGGAGCGCTGTTGATGCTATTGTTGGGATGGACGGTGGGGACGACAACGGACGACCAACGAATGGGGAAAAGGACGGATCAGTCCCTAAGTGTTGCGCGCGGAAGTTTGCCAAATATGCTTTTGGCGATCATGCGCCCGTTACACTTTCGAATATCAGTTTTCGCGCCGCGAGTTTTCGTACCACGGCAGCGACTGGCGATCGTTTTCAAAGCCCTGCCACCCTGTAAAGCACGACATTGCGTCGTAGAACACAGTCAAACTGCATTGCAGGGATGAGCAATTTTCTTGCTTCCTCTCCGTTCGGCCCATCCTTGGCCGCATGGCCGCGCCCCGCCGACCATGTGTCGACGTGGCCTTCCGAGGCCCTTGCAGCCTTCTCGTGCGTCTTTCTTGTGCGGGCTCACTGTGAAACACTGGAGTCAGTGAAGCAATTCTAGACGCTCCGCGTAACCCCACCAGCCCATCCAGAAACGATGCCCAGAGGAAGTGCCTCGATCAGGGAAGTGGGCAGCACACAGAGGAAGGGTCCCCCAGTGGAGGCCTCTTGGAGCGTCTTGGGGGCCTCTTGGCGGTCCCGGGCGCCTCTCAGAGCGTCTTGGGTGCCTCGGAGAGTTTCTTGGGGCCTCTTTGGGGTCTCTTGGGGGCCTCTTGGAGGCCTCTGGGGCGCCTGTTGGTGCCTCCTGGTGCCTCCTTGGGAACCTTGGGAGCGCTCTTGACGCCCTCTTGGGCCATCTTGGAGTCATCTTGAAGCCTCGGATGGCCATCGGAAGCGAAAAGGCGAGAAAGCCCCAAATATTGATTTTCCTGAGGTTTTGGAATGATTTTTGCCTCTTCGGGGCCTCCTGGGGGAGCTCTTTGGCCAATTGGAGCCGTCCTCAAGCGGTCTTGTGGCCTCTTGGAGCATCGTGGGAGCCATCTTGAGACATCTTGGGATATCTTGAGCCATCTTGGAGGTCATCTTGGGCTCTCCCAGGCGCTCTTGGAGTCATCTGAAGCAGTGCCCCCCCAGGAGGCCCAAATGTGGTCAAAATCTTAGTAAAATCAATGATGTTGGCATTCTCGCCGAGGCCTCTTGGAGCGTCTTGGGTGCCTCTGGGGGGTCTCTTGGGGCCTCGTGGGGGTCTCTTGGGAGCCTCTTGGGGGCATCCTGGGGGCCTCTTGGGGGCTTCTTGGGGCCACATGGGGCCATCTTGGGGCCATCTCGGGGCCTCTTGGGGCCTCCTGGGCGCCTCTTGGGGCCATCTTGGAGGAGATCGATCACCCCCTCCTAAATTAGCCTCCCACCCCCAGGAGGCCGAAATGGGGCCAAAACCGTAGTACAACCAATGATTTTGGCTTCCTCGCCGAGGCCGTTTTGGACGCTCCAACGCGTCGGGGAACCCCCCGTCCAGGTCCAGGGGAGTGGGTAGGGGGAGGGGTCAAGACCCCCCCCCGCCCGCAAGCCGTCTCGCTCACTCCCACCCGCCCTCCCAACACATACGTAGCACCCGAGCCTGGCCCGAGCCTCAGCATATTCAGCAGTCGTCTTTGGATGGGTAGCTACTGGGGGCCAATCCGCCGCCGCCACCGCCGCTGCCTCCGCCGCCGCCGCCGCCGCCGCCGCCGCCGCCGCCGCCCGCTACCGCCACCGCCGCCGCCGCCGCCACCGCCGCCACCGCCGCCGCCGCCGCCGCCGCCGCAGCCGCCGCAGCCGCCGCCGCCGCCGCAGCCGCCGCCGCAGCCGCCGCCGCCTCCGCCAAGTGTACCCTGTATTGCTTTTTGACAGGGATGGTGGGGGGGGCGCGTCGGGTTGGCTGCGCATGTTCCGACTTTGGAGGCAAAGTGTGTTTTGTATAGTTTTTTATACAGGATTGTGGGGGGTGTCGTCATGGACCTGGGTTGGCCCCGAGTCGCCTGGGGGAGGGGGTGTTTATTAATAGGGAGCAGTGATTAATAGCGAACAGGGATAAACCCTTGCCCGAAGGGGAAGTAGGAGGGGCAACAGAGGAAACACTCTAGACCACCTACGCTTAAAAAGGCTGGTGGGATTCTTGGCTCGAGGAGGAGGGCGTGGTGGTGGACTGGGAGAATTGTTCGTGCTCTAGGGCATCTGCGTTCTTTTGCGCTACGGCACCCCCGCCGAGCTCTTGATTACAGTGCCGTTTTTAATACATGCTCCGCGTGCGGATCATGTATTCGAAACGCAGGGATTTTGCATAAAAATACTCACTGCGTGGAGCTCCCCATTTGCGCATCTATTTTTATGTCATGCCATAGTGGGCGTCTGTTCATGAGCGCTTGACTATTATAGCGCGCCCACGTGGGCGACAGGGCCGTCGAAGACGAGCGAATCCGAATGCGAGTGAGTGAGTATGAGTCCGAGTGAGATTTGAGTATGATTTGAATATGAGCCTCCCATGCATTCCCCTCCTCAGCTGCCAGGCCGTCCCCTGTTCAGAGTGTGGTGATGTGCATATGTTTTAGGATAATTGGCAGTGGGATATGTAAAACGAACCGCATCCTCCCTCATCTCCTTCCTCTGTGCGTCCCAGAGGGTACGTGCCGGAACACGACCCAAGGGAACAGCACGCCTCGACTCCTTCCTCCGTGCGTCCCAGAGGGTACATGCCGGAGCACGACCCAAGGGAGCAGCACGCCTCATTTCCTTCCTCCGTGCG
>CAUYUJ010020531.1:52500-105000 GCA_963575745.1 Prorocentrum cordatum | reverse complement strand
CTGTACTGGCTGCTCGCCCGCGAGGTGCAGTACCTGCGCGGCACCATCCAGCGCACGCAGCAGTGGGACGTGATGGTCGACTCGTTCTTCTGGCGTGACCCCGAGGAGCTGGAGAGGCAGGAGGAGGAGAACCAGTTCCCCGCCCAGGAGTATGCCGCGCCCAAGCCCGCGCCGGCCGACGACTGGCAGGGCCAGGCTCCTCGGCTGCGCGCAAGAGTGACCCTTCGCCGGAGAGACCTTTCTTGAGGTTTGCAGAAGGGGGATTCTCCCAAGGCAGGGCTGGTCGGGGGTGGACAGAACCCCCAACAGTGACACGTCGATTAGTGAATTGTCCGTTTTCGGTTCTCGAGAGGGCGCCGTGGCCGTTATTTTCCAGGCTTGCGCCCGCCAGGTTTGGGCCTCAAGTCGTTTTCACTAAACCACGTTTTACTAAAGGGGGGTCTGTCCATCCCCGAGCTGGGGAACGAGCCCAGCTGGATGCTCACGTTTCTCTCTTCCAGGGGCCGTTCAGAGCGATTTTCCTCCTAGCCTCAGGGGCGACGATGGAGGGTGATAGGCAAAAAGGGGGATGCACCGACCCCCAATCGCCCATTGATCGCCGATGGGGGGCCCGGATAGCCCCAACCCGCCCAGGAACGTGCGGATTCGTCCTCGGGAGCCTATCGCCGATCTATCGGCGATGTGTCGCCGATTCCAGGTCGATGTGTCCCCCCCCATGCAAGTGCCCCCCCCCTATCGTTGCCCCTCCCAACCCCGCCCCGGTCCCTACAGTCGACCCGCAGTGTGAGGATGGGCAACCTTCCCAAGGGCACCCTTGCATCCTTGCCTCCTCGGCCCATCCTCGGCCACTTTCGTTGGCGGCGTCCCGCTCGAAAAGGTCGAAGTGGCCTTCCAAGGCCCTTCCATCCTTATCGTGCATCCTTATGATACGAGTTGACTGTATGCCAGCCCCCCCCTATTGGTGCCCCTCCCATCCCCTCCTATGCCCCATGCCCACCTCTACGTTCGACGTCCCCGGGCTCGAGCTAAACGGCGTTTGGGCGATTCCGTGGACCGTCTTCGCTCTGACTTCGTCTTGCAGCAGAGGAAGAAGCACGAAGACGGAGCGCAGGAAGACGAACATCAGAAGCTGGGCGAGGGCTGCCAAAACCGTGGCTGCTAAAACGGCCCTCCCGGAAGGAAAAAACAACTTCCCGAAGTGAACCGACCCTCCCCATCATGAAATCGTGGGGGGTAGGGGTAGGGTTCGCACGTGGCCCCCTATAGAGCACCCCAGGCGGCTCTCGCAGGGCAGTGCTGGGAGTGGGGGGCCGTCCGGAGCCATATGAGGAGGCCTCTCGGGGGCCCCCCTCGGGGGGCCCTTGGAGGGAGCCGCAGCCATATGGAGAATCTTCCTCCCCCCCCCATCCCTCCTCCTCCTCCTCCTCCTCCTCCTCCTCCTCCTCCTCCCTCCTCCTCATCCCATACCTCCTCCTCCCCTCATCCTCCTCCTCAGCCTTCCCTCTCCTCTCCTCCTCCCTCCTTCCTCCTCTCCTCCCTCCTCCCCTCCTCCTCCTCCTCCCCCCCTCCTATCCCCTCCTCCTCCTCCTCCGCCTACCTCCTCCTCCTCCGCCTCCTCCTCTCCCCCTCCTCTCCTCCTCCTTCTCCTCCCCTCCCCATCCCTCGCTGTGGGCCCCCCTACCCCCCCCCAATCCTTCGGTGCCGCTGGCCTCCGGCCGGGCCTCGGTGCGGCGGGGCCGGGCGCGGGGTGTGGAGGGTGGGGCCCCCCTGCCTGCCGCACCCGCGCGCGCGGTCGGCAGCCGTGCCCGGGGGTTCAACTCCATCGGTACTGGCTCCTCCTCCTCCTCCTCCTCCTCCTCCTCCTCTTCCCTCCTTCCTCCTCCTGCTCCTCCTCCTCCTCGTCCCCTCCTCCCTCCTCCTCCTCCTCCTCCTCCTCCTCCTCCTCCTCCTCCTCCTCCTCCTCCTCCTCCTCCTCCTCCTCCTCCTCCTCCCCATCCCCTTGGAGGCCCCCACCAAATTACCACCCCAGCTGGGGATGTACCCCTCGAAGCCCGAAGGGAACGACCTACTTATATATCCCCGTCTTGCGGGGCAAGTCGGCCAGCGTGGCCCAGGCCACGCCGCCCGGGATGGGGATCGGTTAAACGATACTCATCTTGCCCAGGGCATCGGGCGGGTGGCACAATGGGTCGGCGGCGAGGGGAGGGGGGGGGAAGCGAGAAGGAGAAGGCCTGCTCAGAAGGTTCGGAAGTCCCTCGGCATTCTGAGGAGCTTTCGAAGCCCTCCCCGAGGACAAGCCAAAGCGTCTCAGAAGGCGCGAGGGCTTCCGAGAAGACCCACCGCCTTCTGGGAAGGCTTTCTCCTTCTCGTTTCCCCCCCTCGCTCGCCGCCGAATGGGGGGTGACCCAAATCGGGTGTGAAGAGAAGGGCCCTAGAGGGGCCCCTTTCGTCACCCCCAAGTTGGGCCACCTCCCTTTAGCACCCGCCCGACCAGGGTCACTCCATCGGGGTTCAAGGGACGGAGGTCAATGCAAGCAGGGGTCAGCAAGGGCGCCAGATCTTGCAGGATCCTGCAGAGCCAGCCAGGGGTGCATGGTCTCGGGCTTGCGTGCAGGATCCTGCAGGATTTTGCAGGATCCTGCAAAGCCTGACTGACCCAGGTTTGTGTCGACCCGGGTCGGTAGATCCCCGACTCCAGCGTGCAGCTGACATCGGGACGATCGAAATATGTACGGAAACAACGGGTACATAGTTCGACAGCAGTTCTTGCTCTTTCTGGACAGAGTTCGCTGTGGGCGTCGCCGGGGTCTTTGCCCGTTTGGGAGAAATCCGCCTTCTCACCAGCGGCCGCTGTCGGTTTTCGACAACATTTTGGGTTGGGCCTCGTACCCATTTTTTCCTCGTGCCCAATTCGGGCGTCCAAATGTCACCAAGCGCGCTGCACTACTCGCAAAGTGCCTACTCGCAAACGTCAGAAAAAAAAAACAACATCCTCGCGGCGGATCCAGGCCATTTGCGAGTAGTTGCTTTGCGAGTAGTGGAACGCGCTCGTCTAAAATGACAGGCTGGGGGCGGGAACTGGGACGACATGACCTCTGGCGCGCAGGGCAACTGGGAGGGCGGCGGCGGCGGTGGCGCCCAGGACGACTGGAGCGCCCCGGCGGGCCAGGCCGCGGCGACGGGGCAGCAGTGGTGAGCGGGGGGCGGGCAGCGAACTGACGGACTCGCCCTTTGCGCCCCGCGCTGCCCCCGCGTCTCTCGTGCCCCCAGCGGTGCTTTCACTCGAGGGCTCGTGTATCGATTACCTGATCTGTAGCCAGATGGGTCCAGTGGGGTTTCGCCTGGTGCCCGGGCTGGTGGCCGCGCGTGGGCGCGCATGGTTTGCTATGCCACACGGCTTGCTCCACATTGATTGCATGATGTAGTTTGCACCACACACGTTGCACCACATAGGTTGCACACTACCCAGCATGCCTCACATAGCTTGCACTGCATAGCTTGCACCATGCAGCTCGCCCCACATAGCTTGCACCACAGCGATGGCACCGCATAGCTTGCACCACGCAGCGTTCACCACGCAGCTTGCAGCATGTGTGTCGCACCAAACACCGCTTGACACAGCCTGCAACACATGCTTCGCACAAGGAGCGTGCAATAGCTTTCTGTTTGGGGTCCACGCTGGTTAACACATTCATATGTATGTATATATACACATATATGTGAGATATACATATATATGTGATCTATCCATATATATATATGTATGGCTATACAAATGGGTATACTGGAGATACACCTAATATGCATGCATGTGGACATAGGCATACTGTATATGAATATGTGTGTATAATGGATATACACACATATATGTGAGATCTTGGGGCAACGGCTCCACCGAGGTGCCCCCCCTGGGGGGCGCCGGGAGAGGGCCCCGAGACGGCCGCGAGAGGCCCGAGAGGCCCCGAAGGCGCGCCGGGAGAGCCGCGAGACGGCCCAAGAAAGCTCGAAGAAGCCCAGTGTCGCTTTTGAGTGGGCCCAAGAGGGTTCCAACACGCTCCAAAAGGGCACCAAGAGGACACCCAAGAGGGTCCCAGGATGCCCCTTTGACATGCGTTAGCGTTGTCGTTCTTCGGCTCCCCAGTGCTCCAAGAAGGCCCCACATGTCCCCAAGCACCACGAGAGCCCAAGAGGCCCCCTTGACGGCCCCAATGCGACCCAGGAGAGCACCAAGACGGCCTTGGGGCCCCCCAGGCGGCCAAAGAGGCTCCCAATACGGCCCCGAGAGAGGGGCAAGAGCGGGGTTCCGAACGGAGATTTTAAACCTTCCGCCCCGAAAGATGCCAACAGCCAGAGAGAGGCCCCCGAGGCGTCCCTAGGAAGTCCCAAGGGGCCACCAGGAGGCCCCCGATAAGCCCCACGAGGCGACCAAGGGGCCCTCCCCCCCAGAACCACCCGAGAGTCTTCCAGGAGCGCCCCCAAAAGGCATCCTGGAAGGCCCTCGGCATGGCTTTGCCAGGCTCTTTGGGGGGCTCTCGGGCGCCCCCCCCTCGGGCCACCCCGGGCCCTCCTCGTGGCTGCCTTGCGTGCCCTCCTGGAGCCTTCCTGGGCGCTTGCGCAGCAACAGCTGGGGGATTCGCCCTGCACGCACCCTTGGCGCGAGGTCGTGGTGCACGCCGCCTCCACGAGACGGGTGAGCCGCGCCATCTGTCCGGCAACGTGTGCAGCGCAACATCTGAGCGTTTCCCAGGAGAAAAGGCCCCATACTGCCTAAAGGATCCCCCAGGCCGTGCCCAAGACGGCTTCGACTTACTCTGGACGCCCGTAGATGATCTGAATTGCCCCAAACTGGCTCCAGGGTTACCAGGGGACCTCCGAAGGCACCTCCGAGATGAGCCGAGGGGCTCTCGAGAAGTCCAGGGGATGTTCAAGGCCGCCGAAGACGGTCCACAGGCCGCGAGCCTCCCGAAGCCTCCCAGAAGCTTCTTTGGGTAACTGCTCGGTGTATGTGCTCAGTGCAGCGGGATCTCTTGGAGCCTGCCCTTTTGTTTAGTCATTCGCAGGCGCCTGAAGCATCCATCAGGAAGTACGCTCCCATATGGCGATCATCTTGGGACGATGTCCATCTTCATCCGATCCGGTGGGGTTGGTTTGGCTTGTGCTGGAACCTAAGCTCGCGCGAACAGCGCGCGTGGTGCTATTGTACATGCTTATGCGTATAGTTACAGCCGTGTGTATATGTTTGCAGTTTGGTGTACTTATGGGTAAGTAAGCATCCATGTGTATGCATGCCTGCATGTGTGTATGCATGCATGCACGTATGCGTGTGCATTATGCAGGTATGCGTGTGTGCATGTATGCATGTATGCATTCATGTATGCATACATGCGTGTCGGTATGCATGTATGTAGGTGCGAATGCACATTTTCACGTCTACCTGTCTGTCTATCTGTCTGTCTGTCTGCCTGTCTGCATGCATGCGTGGGCTCGCATGCATGTATGCATGCATGTATGTAATACATACAAGCATGCATGTACGCAATTCTGTAGGTATGCATGCACGGTTGTTTGTTTATATGTGTAGGTGTATGTATGAATGCCTGTATGTGTGTATGGATGTATGTATGCATGCATGCATGCATGTGCATGTATGCACGCATGCATGTATGTATGCATGTATGCATGCATTATTGTATGTATGTATGTATGAATGAATGAATGAATGCATGACTGAGTGTATACATATGCGTATGCATACATGAATGTGTGGATGTCTCTATGACTGTATGCATGTATGTATGTATGTATGTATATATGTATGTATGTATGTATGTATGTATGTATGTATGTATGCATGTATGCATGTATGCATGTATGCATGTATGCATGTGTGTATGTGTGCATACGTGCATGCATTTAGGCGTGTATGTATGCCTGTATGTATGTCTGTATTCAGGTGTGTATATGGATGTATGTACAGATGCATGCGTGCATGCCTGCATTTATATATGTATGTATGTCTGTCGGTCTGTCTGCCTGTCGGTCTGTCTGTCTGTATGTATGCATGTTGTGTGCGTGTACGTATGGGCACACACACATACATCTATACACATACTTTAATACATATATATATATACATATATATATATATATATGTAGAAATGGGGAGGGGGTCCTGGACCAGGGGGGGCCTCACTTTGCCCAGTGGCTGTGGTCACCCCCCCGCCGGAGACGCCAGGAGGCTCCCAGGACCATCTAAAATGGCTCCAGGACGCCCTCAGGAGGGAGGTCCGAAGCGGCCCGGGAGCACTCCAAGACGGTTAAAAAGCTGCCAATGCGTCCCAGCAGGTCTCCGACAGCACTCCCGGGAGGAGCCCAAGAGGGAATTGTCATCGATTTTTAGTAGGTTTTTGAAGGGTTTTGGCGTTCTCCCCAGTTCGGCTTCCAGACGCTCCAAGACGGCCCAAGAGGCCCGAAAGATCGCCTCAAGACGAGCCAAGAGGCCCCCAAGAGACCACCGAGACAGCCCAAGAGGGCCCCAAGATGGCCCAGGAAGCTTCAAGACGGCCCAAAAGAGCTCCCAGAACACTCCAAGAGGAGCCCCAGATGGGGAACACGAACTGACATTTCGAGCCCTCGCCCACCAGAAGCTCCCAAGAGGCCCCCAGGAGTTCGCAAGAGGCCTCGAGAGGCCCCCAGGAAGCTCCAAGAGGCCTCCAAAAGGCGCCGAAAGGGCCACGCAAGGCTCTCAAGAGACTTCACCAGGCCCCAAGAGGCAGCCACGAAGTACCCAAAGAGCTTTACAGGATGCCCCCGAAAGACTTCACACATCCCAACAGGCATCCAGCAGGACACTGGCCCATCACCCAGGCATGCTGGCCTCAGGCGCACAACCCAAGTCCCCCAGACAGCTCCCGAGTTCGGCGGGGGAGCTTCGGAGACGACGGTGACGAAGATGACGACGATGATGACGACTATTATGAAGTTGACGACGACGATGATGATGATGATGATGATGATGATGATGATGATGAGGAGGAGGAGGAGGAGGTAGAGGAAGAAGATGATGATGATGATGATGATGATGATGTTGACAGTGGGAATGATGATGATGGTGATCGTGATGTGGGTGACGGTGATGATGATGGTGGTGATGCTGACGATCATGATGACGATGACGGTGATGCCGTTGAGGATGGTGATGTTGATGATCACTATGATGATGCTGGTGATGGTCAGGATGATAACGCCCATGCTGATAATAATGGTGGTTATGCTGTTTATGGTGCTTGTGATGCAGGAGTGGGCGGATGATGAAGATGATGACGATGATGATGACGATAACGATGACGACGATCACGACGACCACGACGATCATGATGACGATGGTGATGCTGAGGATGTTTATGTTGATAAGTCAGGTGACGATACTGACGATGATGACGACGTTGGCGATGATGACGATGGTGATGACGATGTTGCTGCTGATGGTGGTGATGGTGACGATTGTGATGGTGATGGTCATGGTGATGATGACGATGCCGCTGACGATGACGCCGGATATGATGGTGATGAGGATGGCGATAATGACGATGACGATTATCCTAGCTAGAAATTGAGCGCGCGCGAAGCGCGCGCGATGGTTCTAGTGTATATATATACACATCTATATACA
Source organism: Prorocentrum cordatum (assembly GCA_963575745.1). Taxonomy (NCBI): domain Eukaryota; class Dinophyceae; order Prorocentrales; family Prorocentraceae; genus Prorocentrum; species Prorocentrum cordatum. Next base: position 97,328 of record CAUYUJ010020531.1, on the reverse strand, counting down.
ACTGCCTGGGCTGTGGGTCTGAGGCCATTTGGATGTTCGTTGGGATCTCGTCGAGGCATCTCAGGGGCCTCCTGGATGCAGTTTTGGGGCCTCTGGGAGGCAGTTTTGGGGCTCTTAGGGGTCTCGTGTGGGCGTGTGGGGCTCTCGGGGGCCTCTTGGGGGCCTCCTGGGGCCTGCTGGGCGCCTCTCGGGGCGGAATGCTTTTCCCCTCCAATGGCTCCCCTTGGGACTATGTAGTTGGACCGTTCTGGGTGCCTCTTGGGCCATCCTGGGGCCTCCTTGGGCCGTTTTTCGGACCCTCCTGGGCCGTCTTGGGGCGATCCTGGGAGCCTCTCGAGGCGTCTCGGAGCGTCGGAAGCTCGAAGAGTGGAGAACTCAATACACATGGCAAAACTCATGGAACGTAAATGATGTTGGTCTTTCGGGGCCTTGTGGGAACAGTGCCGTTTTTCATACATGCTCCGCGTGCGGATCATGTATTCAAGATGCAGGGGTTTGGCATTAAAAACAACGACGAGTTCATGCATAGATCTATTCATACATTTTAATCATGCTTTCTGTTTTGTTTTGTTATGTTCTGGTTTTTGTAAACAAATCCGATGTATTAAAAGCTGCCCTGCAAATGGTGTTGGTCTGTCGGGGCCTCGTGGCAAGGCTCCTGGAGGCCTCCTGGGCCGTGTCCGGCGCTCCGCCGGCCGACCCGAGAGGCCGTCTTTTTGGGCGTCGCGGCGTCCGACCGCTCCGCGGCTCCGGGCCCTCTCGGACCCCCTGGAGGGCCCCCTGGGGGCCCCGGGGGCGGGGCACTCCTGGCCCCTCTTGGGGCCATCGTGGGCTCCTCCTCCTCCTCCTCCTCCTCCTCCTCCTCCTCCTCCTCCTCCTCCTCCTCCTCCTCCTCCTCCTCCTCCTCCTCCCCCTTGGTTGAGGGCGGAGGGCTCAGGGTGAAGTCCATATGGGCTTCTGCGCCCCGACTCTCAGCCCGTTCCGCTGCTCGCTCTTTGCAGATTTCAAGCCACGAGAACCCATCGACACGGCGTTCCAGAGTTCACCCTTTGCCCTCCACCCAAAGAATCTGCTCAGTTGGCCCCTCTTGGGGCCCACCACCGCGGGCCCGACCAATAGGGGGCCGCATGCGAACCTTACCCCTACCCCCCACGGCTTCTGAGGGGGGTAGGGGTAGGGGTAGGGGTAGGGGGTAGGGTTCAGTTGCGAACTGGTGTCAGAAACAAATGTCGCGGAACCCTGAAGAGGAGCGGGATGTTGGGAGGGTGGGGCGGAAGGATAGTGAGAATTTCAACCGTGTCGAAAGGGGCGCGGGGATGTGGAGTGGATTGGGATGGAGTGAACAAGAGTAGGGTCTCAGGAGGAGGAGCGGCAAGGAGTGGAGAAGAGGAGCCGGGTGGAGTGCGGAGGAGCCCGACCAAGGCATGCGGCAAGTCCCTGGAGCCACGCGCACGGCCCCGAGAGATCGGGCAATTTGGGGGCCTGGGCCCCCAACATTTTTCCCAGGACTGAGGACTGAGGGTCCAGGGGACTGAGCAAGGGACCTCTTGTGCCTCAGGGGCACGCTGGCTGATACATGTATGTATGCTGATGTGTGCATCTGCATGCGCATGCACATCTAGCAGCCGTTGAAGCGCATCAGCAGGGCCCCAGACTGAGCCCCAAGAGAAGCCCACGAGTCCTACACAATACAATATGTTTGGGTTTCTGAAGGTGTTCAGAAAGCCTTCGCTCTTTCGACCTTCGACGCTGCAAGACGCCGACAAGGGGCCCCCACGATCCCCGAGACGGCCCTCGAAGCCCCCGCGAGGGCCCCAGTATACGGCCCGAGAGAGCCCGACGACTGCCTACCGGGCTCCCAGGACGGCCCAGGTGGGCTCCAGGGCGCCAAGACACTCAGAGAGTGGATCAGCCAGGGGGCACGACCTGACACTGCCGGCCTCCCCCGGCAAAGAGTGCTCCCGAGACCGCCAGGAGGTCCCCCAAAAGCACCCCGAATGAGGCCCCCAGTTGCCACCAGGGCGCGCCCAACATGCCTCTGAGAGCCCCCCAGATGCTCCTCGAGAGCTCCTCCACCATTTTCTGGAACACTCCCGCCAGAACGTGTTCCTCCATCCCACATTCTTCCCTGGGCAGCCCAACACAGTCCTATAAAAGGCTCCTAACGGCACCACGAGTACCCCAAGATGCACAGGGACAGCCAGACCACTGGACAGCCACTCAACCACGTTTCCGAGCACTCCCCCGGAAATGTTCATCTCCCTTCCTTCCTACCGCCTTCCGCGGGCAGTCCAACAGAGCTCCCTCCCCTTTGCTTCCGGCGCCTCCGAGACTCCAGTCCCGCTCGAACCTTCTTCGAACCTCCCTGGACGTCCTCGAAACTCCTCGGACCCCCCCTCGAACCTTGACCTTCTGAGCCACCGCGAAGGATGTATGAGCCGAACAATCGCATTCAGGCCTCGTGCTGATCGCAGAAGCCTTAGGACCGCCACGATGGAAGGGGGCTCTCAGGGACACGGGATCTGGAGCTTTTTGCCTGTTTTCGGGATCTCGGGGCCCTCAGGAGGGCTCAATACGCCGCCAGAGCCCCTCAAGATGCGATAACCATTTTTTGTTATTGTTCTTTGAAGGATCCCATAGCTTCTGTTTACTATTGCGAAGGCCTTACGGCCGGTGCCGCAGACCCTGAGACCGACGAAGATAAAATCGAGGGGGGGCAGGGGGATGAGGATGACTGGGAGGTGGAGGAAGGGTGGAGGAGGTGAATGAGGGAGGAGGAGGGGGGAGAAGGATGTGAAGGAGAAGCAAGAGGAGGAGAAGGAGGCAGAGGAGAGCAGGAGGAGGGGGAGCAGAGGGGGGAGGGAGGATGAGGAGGAGGAGGAGGAGGATGAGGAGGAGGAGGAGGAGGAGGAAGAGGAGGAGGAGGCCAGAGGCTTTCTTGGGACAGCCTGGGGCTCTCTTGAGGCCGTCTTGGCCGTCCAGGGCTTCTCTTGCGCCGTCTCGAGGCACTCTTGGAGGCCTCCTGGGCAATATGGGGCTCTCCTGGACTATCTTGGGGCAGTTCGGGGGCCACTTGGGAGCCTCTTGGGGCCTCTTGGGGCTTCTTCGGGGCCTCTTGGGGGCCTCTTGGGGCTGAGAGCTCGAAATGTCCGTTCGGGTCCCCCGTCTGGGCACTCTCCTGGAGCCGTCTTGGGGGCCTCTTGGGTCGTCTTGGAGGCGTCTTGGGCCGTCTTGTGCCCTCTTCGGCCGTTAGGGGACCCTCTTGGGGGCCTCTTGGGCCGTCTCGGGGCGATCTTGGGGGCCTCTTGGGCCGTCTTGGCGCGTCGGGAAGCGGAAGAGGCAAGAACGCCAACATCTTTCAAAAACGTTTGGGAAATCCATAAATTTCGCCTTTTGGGGCTCTCGTGGGAAAGCTCCTGGAGGCCTCTTGGGGCGCTTTGCAGCCCTCTTGGGCCGTCTGGAGGCCGTCAAGGCGTCTTGGACAGATCGTTCGGCGATTCGAGATTCTCTTGGACTGTCTTTGGGGCCTCTTGGGGCACTCTTGGCCCGTCTTGGGGCCTCCTGGGACCCCCACGGGACTCCCCCGGGACCCCCCCCGGGACCCCCCTTGGCCCCCCCCCCCCCCGGCGGGGGAGGGATCGAAGGGAAGGGGTTTCCCTTCGACTCAAATACGACGTTGCTCAACTTTGCTTTGGCTGGCGCGCTGAGGAGGTCCCTGGGAAATGGGGTAGCTTCGACGAGCCCAGGACAAGGGGGGAGACAGGGAAAGGGGATGACAGAGACGACGACCAACGAATGACGGAGATGACGACTTGAACGGACAAGCCCCTCACACACGCCGACAGGGTCGGCGGATTTTGCCTTCGAGCGCTCCAAGACGCCAAAGAGGCCCCCCAAGATCGCCCCAACACGGCCAAACAAGCCCCCACGAGGGCCCCAACACGTCCCAACAAAGTCCCAAATATTGGCTCCTGAACAGGCCCAGGAGGGGCCTGAGTTGGTATGGCTTCCTGTAGATCTCGAAGGTGTCCACGAAGTTCTCTACGAGCTCACCATCCATGTCTGGAGCGTCAGGCAAGGAGCGCTCTGCAGATCTCACCAGCCAGCCCGGGGCGGACCCGTCGAAGCAGGGACACCTGCTGCGGTAACAGCAATGTCCAGTCTAGCGGACAGCTGCCCTCTTCGCATAAGCCTTGAGCCCAAATAATCACCACGGCACTGTGAGGGGGGAGGAGGGAGGGAGGAATGAGGAGGGAAAAGGAGGAGGAGGAGGAGAAGCAGGAGGAGGACGAGGTGGAGGGGGAGGAGGAGGAACATGAGCAGGAGGAGGAGGAGGAGGAGGAGGAGGAGGAGGAGGAGGAGGAGGGGGAGGATGGGGGAGCAGGAGAAGCGGGGGAAGGAGGAAGATGAAGAGGAGTTGGATTATGATGCTGCTGATGATGATGATGATGTTGATGATGATGCTGATGAGGATGATGGTGATGGTGATGGTGATGATGACGATGCTGATGCTGATGATGATGAGGATGCTGGTGCCGCTGATGCCGATGATGATACTGCTGATGCTGATGCTGCTGGTACTGATCATGATTATAATGCTGCTGCTTATGCTGATGATGGCGGCGGTGGTGGTGATGGTGATGATAATGCTGATGCTGATGATGCTGATGATGATGATGCTGATGTTGCTGATGACGACGACGAGGACGATGACGACGACGATGATGATGACGATGAACATGACGATGACGATGACGATGATGATGCTGATGATGATGATGAGGATGATGAGGATGATGATGATGATGATAATGATGACGCTGATGCTGATGCTGGTGCTTATGATGATGCTGATGATGCTGATGATGATTACGATGATGATGAGGATGCTGATGATGTTGAGGATGCTGATGATGATGCTGATGGTGGCGGTGGTGGTGATGCTGATGGTGGCGGTGATGGTGATGATGGTGATGGTGATGATACTGATGATGATGCTGATGATGATGATGATGTGGATGATGATGATGATGACGATGATGATGATGATGATGATGATGATGCTATGATGATGATGATGATGATGATGATGATGATGATGATGATGATGATGATGATGATGATGATTGAGGAATGATGATGATGAGATGATGCGGATGATGCTGAGGATGATGATGATTGATGATGGTGATGATATGCTGCTGCGCTGCTGATTGATGATGATGAAAAAAGGCATCCATTCGCTTGAAACTTGGACTTTGCACGAGGCAAACCCACCGAACATGAGGATTGATATGGGATGTAAGAAAAGAGAGAAAGCTTGCCTCTGTAGGGGTCTTAGCGGATTCATATGTTTCGGTTCGGTTTGCCGCCGATTTTCGCCGCACGCCCGGGTGCCCAGGTGGTGCCCGGGTGCCTGGGTGCCCGGGTGCCCGGGTGCCCGGGTGCCCGGGTGCCTGGGTGCCCAGGTGCCCGGCTGCCCAGGCTCCCAGTAGTTCTATATATAGCGCTATAGCCCTAGCCCTGTAGCCCTATAGCCCTAATAGCCCTGTAGCCTTATAGCCTTATATCCCTACAGCCCTAATAGCCCTATAGCCTTATAGCCTTATGGCCCTATAGCCCTATAGCACTATAGCCCAACAGCCCCATAACCCTATAGCCCAATAGCCCTATAGCCCTATGGCCATGTAGCCCTATAGCCCCATAGCCTTCGAGCCCCCCTGTTGCCTTCTCGCCCCATAGCCCTAAAGCCTAAAAAGATTATGATTCGGGTTTTTCACCGGTATCATGATGGTGATGGTGATGATGCTGCTGCTGATGATGATGAGGATGAGGATAATGATGGTGATGATGATGCTATGATGATGATGAGGACGATGATGATGCTGATGATGATGATGATGATGATGATGCTGATGATGATGATGATGATGATGATGATGATGATGATTATGATGAGGATGATGATGAATACGATGATGATGATGATGATGATGATGATGATGATGATGATGATGATGATGATGATGATGATGATGATGATGATGATGATGATGATGGATGGATGGATGGATGATGATGATGATGATGATGATGATGATTATTTTCTGATGATGATGATGATGATGATGATGAGATGGAGGATGGATGGATGAGGAGATGCAGGAGATGATGGATGGTGATGATGATGATGATGATGTTGATGCTGCTGCTGCTGATGATGATGATGATGATGATGATGATGAGGATGAGGATGAGGACGAGGAGGAGGAGGAGGAGGAGGAGGAGGAGGAGGAGGAGGAGGAGGAGGAGTTGGAGGAGGAGCAGGAGGAGGAGGAGGAGGAAGAGGAGGAGGAGGCGGAGGATGTGCAGACGTCCTGGCCTCGCAGAGTTCAGCAGGGTCACTTGGGGCCAAGGGCGAGTCCGCACGGTGGCTGGGCGCGCAGGACCACCGGCGCGCGGGCACGCCTCTCCCTTCCCTCCCCTTCCAGAGGCAAGCCATGGGAGCGAGAGCTCTAAGCTTAGGTCGGGCCTGTCCCCCTACAAGGGGATTTTCGACGACAAATAAAAACAATACACCCAAAATACCCCACAAAAGGTCAAACAATGCTCCAAACATAGTCCCCAGACTACTCTTGGACTGTTTTAAGATTATTTTTTTGGTATTTTTTATTTTTCGTCGAAAATCCCACTGTAGCGGGACACGCCCGACATAACTCTAAGCGTCAGCACCGCCCCCGGCACCCTCGCGTCGAAGCCAATTTCGTGGCCAGAGTTTTCTGCTGCTATCGTTCGGCCTCCGGGGACCTTTGCCGTGTGCCGGGGCTGGCCGCAAGCTGCTCAGGATGAAACGCCAGTCCCCGGGACGGGGTTGAGACCTCCGAGGCCCCACGTTGCGACAACGTACCAATGGCACGACGTCGAGGGCCTGGATGGTAAATTGCAAATTGGGTGCTGCAGCTGAAGATGAGAAGCAGTGCGCAACACGCAAGGCGACGACGCTGTGGGTGGGCCGCTGAGACCTCTTGTGTCTCAGGGGCGTTAGGGGGGGATAGGCTCCGGGGGGGGACGCGTCGACCCTCAGTCGCCCATCCATCGCCGATAGGGCCCCGATAGCCCACCCCGCCCGAGGATCGCCATCGGGGACATCTCGCCGATCGATCGGCGACGTGTCGCCTTGTGCAGCTCGAGGTTGCCCCCTCTGAGCCAGCCCCGGCCTCACTCCTTCCCCCGTCTTCCCGTTCTCGCCGCCAGACCTCGCCGTGGACACGTTCGCCCGTGCGTGCGCTGCTCCAAAAGCGGGGAGGGCCGACGGGGGCTGCGAAGGGCCACGCGCGCCCCAGGACGAGGTCTGGGCAGCAGGTCGCTCCTCGTCCTCGTCCTCGTCCTCCTCGCCCTTGCTCCCCACCTCCCCCTTTATTCCCTCCTTCCTCCGTATCTACCTTTCTTCCTCCCCTTTCTTCATCCTCATCCTCCACACTAGAAGAGAAGACGTACCTGTGGATCTCTCTCATATATATATACGTATACATACACACATATATATAGATATATGTGTCCGCTGGGCTGCCCTCCACGTCCACGCAGAAATGCCAAGTATAGTACAGTCGGGGCCCTGAAGAAGGAACCCTTTTGGTTGGGGAGGGGCTCCGCGTTCCTTAAGTGTTTCGCAGCTTGCCTCAGGCTTTCCTTATGTTTCCGATAGGAAACCGAAGTTAAACTTACGGGAAAAAGGTGCCTCGTTCCTTATTCAAGGTTCCCTAGGTCAACGCCCCGACTGTATGTCCGCTGGGCTGCCCTCCAAGTCCACTCAGAACTGCCAAGTCTAGTGGAGGCGTTGGCTACGCGTACGGGAAGAGCACCCCTTGAAGCACGAGCGCCCCCTTCGGGCGAGAGCTTCCCTTTTCGAAAAGGGGCTGTCCCGAGGAAAGCGAAGAGCTGCGGTACATTGACAAACTGTTGCACCACCTGGTGCTGTCAAGAAAGCAAGCCGATTTTGCAATGGATATTCGCTTCCACCCCCCCCTCCCCCAATCTTAACATTGGCTGCGGTCCCGGGTTCATCGAAACGGTTCGGTGGTGCAACATTCTGTCGCGAGCCCTGGGGGGGGGGGCGCCAAGGGACCTTTGCCATATGCCCAATATTAAGATCAGGGGGAGGGGGGGGAGGAGCAATGCAATATAGCTGACAATGCGCGGCAAAAGTGGTGCAACGTTTTGTCGACGTACGGTAGGACCGTCCCGTGAGAGAGAGTGTCTAGCCAGAGTCCAGTTTTGAAATACAGCCGTCCTCCACAATTTTACACGTCGGATGGGATTTGTTGGGGGAGCGTCGAGGGAGAGCCCCATGTTCAAAAGGAGCCGCCCTTCGTCCTTGTAATGGGTTGCACAGTTGTACACATCGGGAGCCCCGTTCTGAAAAGGAACCGCCCTCCATGTCTGTGACTGTTGGAAACAATCTAGACGAATGAGTGTGGGGCTCAGGCGAGCGCCACTTTTTTGACAACAGGGGGCCCTCCATCGTTGTAGATGTTGAATTCTGTCCAACGGATTTGCTTGGCGCTACTGCGATATACGCATGTTATGCACATTGTGTCCCCCATGTCGTGCGACTGATCGAAACTTTTGAGACGACTGTGCGTGGCGCTAAGGCAAGGGCCACATAACGAGAGCGACCCGCCCTTCATTCCTGCGGCTGTTCAGGACTTTTGGAATGGATGTGCGCGGCGCTTCAGCGATCCCCATCTGTTGAAACAGGTCACCCTCCATCAGGGTACTCCAGATTTCGTAATAAAGGGAGGGGGGTCTCATTTCGGGGGGGGGGGTCTCTTCCAGGCTATCTTGGAGGGCCTGGGGGGGGTCTGGGGACGATGTTTTGGAGGGTTCTCCCACGGGGGAGGTCTGAAATGGCTTGTCTTGGAGGGTCCAGACCCCCTCCCTTTTATTACGAAATCTGGAGTAGCCTGGGGACGGCGTTTCGACTGTCAGCTGACCAGGTCTGAGATGGCTTGTCTTGGAGGGTCCAGGCCCCCTCCCTTTTATTACGACATTTTGAGTAACTGCTGGGAGCTTTGAAGACGAGCGTGCCCTTGCCAGGGCGAGGGCCAAGGGTGAGACAGCACCCGCCCTCCGTCCGTTAGCCGTTGGGAACTGTACACCATAGGCGATGCTTAAGAAAACATAAGTTTTCGGCCAGAGTCTCGATTATTCTTAATGTTTCAATGTAAATCCCATGATTTGAATAGAAGTTCTAGGTTTTTTTCTGCAAATTCTGAGACTTTGAATTTCTTAACCCATGATTTCTTAAGCATTTCGCAGGGTGTAGGCTTCGGGGCTGCAGCGGGTGAAGAAGTCTCGGGCGAGATGCCCAGGCCGCCCTGCGAGCCGACACACATTAGTGGGCGAGCTGTGAGGAGCTTCGTTGCCGCTTCTGCTCTTCGGGGGCCCTCCGCGAGGCCATCGTTGAGCCCCCCGTGGTACTGATCTGGCGTCCGTTTGCCTCTCTCGCTGCCTCGTGGGGGTCAAATGATCGCTTCTGGGGGGCCCATGGCCCATTGGGAACACAGCGCGCGAGGGGTGTCCTGACAGAAGTCTCCCTGAAGGCGTCCTTGGGGGGCCAGCTGAGCGCACCCGGAAGTCCATGGGGCATGAAGTGCCTGAGGGGTATGCTGGATTGACTTTTTTCAGGGCCAGTTGAGGGCCTCTTGGGGTCCATAGGTCTCAACGTGATGAAGGGGGTGCGCCGAATTGAGGTTCCCATTGAGCTGTCTTGAGGGGCCACCTGGGCACCCCTGCAGGCCCACGATGCGCGAAGCGTGCGAGGTACTCTCCGACTTGAGAATCCCTTGGGCCTTCTTCAGGGCCTAATTGAGAGCATCTGAGGGCCCATGGGGCACAAAGTGCGTGGGAGGGTTGCCGAATTGAGGTTTCCTTTAGCCGTCTTGAGGGGCCAGCTGGGCGCCGCTGTGGTCCACGAACCACTGAGTGTTTGAGGGGTGTGCCAACTTGAGGCTTCCAAGGGACTGGAGGTGCGAGTCCAATGCGTTTCCATGCCTTCCCAAGGCACAAGAGATCAACTCAGTCGTGTCCCAAGAGCCGGATAGCGTGGCTCACTTGTGTTTTTACGCATGCCAGGAGCACAATTGAGCGGAATGAGCAGAACCGCTCTCAGCCTGCATTGCACACGCGATCGCACTATCCTCTAGCTCATCATGCCATCATCAACCTTCAAAGTTGAACACGGCTCGGACCGCCCTGCTCTTGCTACGCTCCCGCAGGTGGCCCGCCGCGCTCACTCTTGAGCAACCCTTGATACCAGTTTGGAATGGCTTCTACATCTTGCGACACTAAAGCAACATGGCTCTCCTGCCTAACGCATTGTACATTATGTGTTCACATGCGCATCGTGATGAATTCGTCGCGCCTGTGAAGTTCATTATCTGCTACGTCATGGCTGTGGCTGCTTTGGCCATGCCTCTGTTGCCCTAACTGCCTCCATGAGACAGCTCATCGATGACCTTATCTGCTTTCTTCAGCGTGTCTCCTGCTTAGTATTTGCCTTCAGCCCACCGCACGGCATCCTCTTTCAATACATCAGCACACCGCACCAACTCACGGCCGGCACGCAAGTGCACCTTGAACGTCTTGTTGTTGTCGACGGCGTTATTCTTTTCGTACTCGTGGATCTCGATGGCGAACTTTTGTTATTGCTGGGTACCTCACTCGACGACGTTCTTCCACCGACCCATTCTCTGAAGCCTTCAGGCAGGCGTCTTTGGACTTTTGGTTCTTGCGCTGCCTGCGTAAGCGCTGCATGGCCGTCCGAGTCGAAATGGACAGCATCCACAACATAATCAGGGCTCGTGACAAATGCCCTCGCACTACTCCGGACATCGCTGTATCACCGTTCATTATCAGAAGCCCGCCTCCACGACCATCGCCTTGCTGACATCGGAATCTACCTGTTCGTGTCTTCCTCTTCCACTCTTCCTGGCCTCGGTCACTTCCTTGATGATGCTGGCACGATGATGACGATGCTGATGATGCTGATGCTGCTGATGATGTTGATGATGCTGATGATGCTGCTGATGATGATGACGATGCTGATGAAGAGTCGGATTGTGACCATGACGAGGAGGAGAGATGGCAAGCAAGGGAGGAAGAAGGAGGCCGGACAGAAGAGGAGCGAGTGCGAGGAGGAAGCGAGTGCCGGGCGATGATGAGGACGAGGAGTGAGAAGGATGAGCAGCAAGAGGAGCGTGGGGAATGGGAGGACGAGGGCGGCTACCACCGTCCTCCTGCACGAGCCCACGCCCGGCGCCTCGCCCCCCCCCCTGCGCGGCCGCAGGCGCGCATCGCCATGCACAAGTACCGGGCGAAGAACATCGACCTCCGCCGCATGACGGTCCAGACACTGCGCTACCGGCAGACTCGCCAGGCCGACAAGCAGAGGACTCCCCGTCATCAGAGCGTGAATTACCTACCCCGCTTACGCTTCCAGGCGAAACCAAGCCATACCACGCGCCTCCTCGTCAAGCGGCCTGACCAGTACAGGCTGCAATTTGGCATCGTTTGGTATCTCTTGGAAGCGAGGGTGGTCAAGAGCGAGGTAGGTTTGTTTTCCCCCTACGTCAGCGGGGGGGGGGGAGGCGCGGCTCCCGCGTCCGGCCCTCCTCCCCCCTGTTTTCTCCTGAAGGGGAGGAGGGTGGAGAGAGGGGGGGGGAGGAGGGTGCAGAGGCGGGGAGGTGTGCTTTTTTTTGTGGGGGGGGGGGCGGACAAGTGAGGGGAAGTTGATCAGCGCCCGAAGATCGGGGAAACGTAACACCCGAGTAAGCCGGAACCCGGGTCTGCCGTCGTTTTCTGACGAGCGCGTCCTGGATTTTGACGGTCCAGTCTGCGTGGGATGTTTGCAGCGGGAGTTCGCGTCAAATTTCAGATTGGGCCCCGCCATTTTTTTAATGGCCCCGGCAGGCCAACCCGAGCCAACCGTACCCGAGTCTTACGTCTCCCCTAGAAGAGGAGGCGGTGGACGGCGACGACGACCAGTGTAAACCCAAGGCTCAGCAGCGATGTTGTAATAAACCCTCCCTCCAAGTTTCCTCTTCATCGGCGCCCAGTTCAGGGTCCAGTTTCACTGCGGAAATAGCCCCGTTGGAAGACAACCGTCTGAAGATCTTCAACTGTGCCAGGGCACCATTCCTGGGACTTCGAGGCCGCGAATCGAAGTCACTGGTGCGACCCGACGATCCTGAATCGCGCCAGAACACCACTTCTGGGACGTCAACACGGCGAGTCAAAATAACTGCCGCGCCCTGACAACCTGAAACCGTTCCGAAACAACATTTCTGGGACGTCAGCCATGATCAGGAGGGGAACAAACACACAGACAGCATTAATTGTCGATCCCCAAGAAAATTTTAGGAAACTATGGGAAGTGGGGGGGAAGACGAACACCCAGAACATATATATATATATATGAAAATATGGGGAATCCTGTTATTTGTGTGTATTTATATGTGTGTCCCTGTGCCCCTTCAAACCCGCCATCCATCCGTGAAATTCTTGCACACTTTAAAGGGCGAATGTTGCGCGGCGTCACGGCGAGAAGCGCATTTTGAGGACGACCTGCCTTCGATCCGTGAAGCTCCTGCACATGTTTGCGGTGAGTATGCGCGGCGTTAAGACGGCAATCACATCTTGGAAGCGACCCGCCTTCCATCCTCGAAACTGTTGCAAATCTCGAGCTTCAGGATCATAAATGGTGGGGCAGTCTCAGGCGAAACGCCCTGCGCGGCCTACCGACTCGTCTCGGTGTTTGACGGGCAGGAGCTATTTAGAACGAAGAGGGAAGTCGTCGTCGTCGGAGGAGGAGGCAGAGGGCATGGCGACGGGGGCCGAGGGGGGAGAGGGAGGGGGTAGGGCACAGACGGATGGGCGGATGGAGGGGCAGGTGTACGGCTGGGGAGGGCGCGCGTGCTGGGCACGGGGGGGCAGCAGCGGGTCGAAGGGGGGCGTGCTGCAGCGTCTTTCGTGCCCCGGCCCGAGCCAGCGTTTTCACAGCTTCAGAAGAGTGCCTCGAGGGGCTTGAGAACTGACCTGACCCCCCGCCTCACCACCCACCAAACCACCCCAGCCCAACCCGAAGGCACAGATTGTCCCTCGATTTCCAGTGGGGGGGGGGGTCGGGAAACATCGAAAAAGCACTTGTGGAACCCTTACCCCCCCAACCCGAAATTCGGGTCTTCGGGTTGGGTTGGGGCACCACCCTCTCAGCCCTCCAGGTGGGGATGCGCCTCTCGCAGCCCGAAGGAGACGGCCCACATCTCTTTTTGGGGGGTGTCGAGCGGCCAGCGGGGCCCAGGCCACATGCCCGACTGGAGTTATGTCGGGCGTGTCCCCCTGCAGGGGGATTTTCGACGAAAAACAAAAACCCCAAAATACCCCAAAAGGTAAAACAATACTCAAAAAATAGTCCCCATTTTTTTTTGTAATACACAATTTTTGATTTTTTTTGGGGAGGTATTTTTGATTTCTCCTGGAAAATCCCTCTGTAGGGGGACCGGCCCGGCGAAGCGTCCTGGCTCGCCTATAGCCCTACCCAACAATGTTCTAAGAACCATTGGTGGTTTCCACGGAATGTTCTCAGACCATTTCTTGCAGAGATTTGTTTTGTTTTAACACATGGGGTTATGTTCTAAGAGCATTGTTTTTGTTCTTAGAACATTTTTGGGTTCTAAGAAGATTTCGTGGTAGGACTATAGGAATGCCGGGACGGTCGGTCCCTGCCCAATGCAGGCGCCGGCACTCGACCCCGGCAGCCGCCGGGGGCCGAGAGAAGAGAGAAGAAAGAAAGAGAGAAAGAGAAGACAGAGAGAGAAAGAAAAGAAAGAAAGAAAGAAGGAGAAGAAAAGAGAGGAAGAAGAAAGACAGAAGGAAGTAGAAAAAGAAGAGAGAAGAAGAATAGAAGAACGAAGAAGAAGAGATATTCTTTTTTTAGAAAGAAGAAAGAGAAAGAGAAGAGAAAGGAGAAGAAAGAGAGGAGAATGAGAATAGACGAGAAGAAGAAGAACAGAAGAGAAGAAGAGAGAGAAGAGAAGAAAAGAGACAAGAAGGAGAAAGTCGAAGACGGAGGGAGAGAGAAGAAGAGACGGAGAGAGAGAAAGAAAAGAAAAAGAGAAGAAAGAAGAGAGAAGCGAGGAAAGAAGCACGGGGACCGCGGCCAAGATGCCGCGGGATCTTGTCGGCGCCGATCTTGCGCATGGTTCATGCCAGTCGTCGCCGATCCGCGAGGTTGATGCAGGAGTTCACGCTGGCCAAGATGGACGGTGCCCAGGATGGATCGGCACGAGCGAAGTGGGTACGGAAAGAATGGGTACAATGCCCAACAGCAGTTCCTATTGATTTTGAACAGGATTCGCTGTCCGCGCTGCCGCGGCATGTGTCCACTTGAGACAGAAGGCCGCCTGCCCAACAGCGGCCGCTGTTGGTTTGGGGCAACACTGGTTGTTGGGCATTGTATCCATTTGTTCCGTACCCATTTCGGGCGTCCAAAATCGACGCCGACGTTCCGCGCTCAATCTTGGTCAGTGCCCCCGTCGTTTCCCCCCCATGGAGTACAAGGAGGAGTATACGGTCAAGAGCCTTTGGACTGCGCGTTGCTCCGCCGGCTCTGGCCCACCACGTTTCGGCACGACACGCTATCCACTTCCGGGCCACCCAGCCTCGACGTTCCGGGCCTTTCCGAGCCTCCCGCCCCGCGGAGCGGAGCGACACGCTATCCGCTCGCAAGAGGTGGCGTGTCGCCCGTGCCGCCGCCGCGAGACGCCGAGCAGAAGTTCCCGACCTTGCACAGGTGCGGGGGCAGGGTGAGGCACAGGAGGGATCCAGGAAGCAGCAGGGGCGGAGGGAAGCAGGAGGGGGGGCTGCGTAGGCGAGGAGGGACGGAGGACAGAGGCGGGTGGAGGGTGGAGGGTGGGGGGTTCGGATGCGGGGGAAAGGGGGGTGGCGAGGTGGGGCGGGGAGATGAGAGGGGGGAAAGGCTGGGGGGGGAGGGAGGGAGAGACGGAAGGGATGGGGAGGTGGGGGAGGTGGGGGACACCTTTTCCTCCCTGTCCCTCTCCCCATCCTCCCTCCCTGTCCTTCGTCCTTCTCCCCTCATCCCGCTTTCCTCTTCTTTCGAAATCTCCAGGTGACGCGAGCGATCCTTCGAGCAGCGCCCCTGTGGCCAAGCCATGGTGCTAAGCAGGGGCTGTGCTTCCGCGGCGCCGCGTCGTGCAGGGGTGCGCATACATTGCCCAGGTATCTCGTGTTGTTTTTCTGGGTGTGTCTCTTTCGTCCCCTGCCCCCCCCGTAATTGTCATCATCGATGCAATTGTGCATTGGGTCGTTGCTCGCGCCACCAGCCGATCTCCGCTCGCCCTGTGCCGCCAGAGTCGTCGCGATGCCCGCTGTTGTCGCCGTCAGCGTGGCGATGCGTTCTAGTGTCTGCCCAGTTTGGGTGGTCGCCGTTCTTGTCAACGTTCTATGCAACCTCTGTGCGGCTCTGCGCTCGAGTGCCAGCTTGCAGTTGCAGGGTCATGCTGATGCGCCCGACGATCCTCCCACTCGCCCTCTATCTCTGCTCTGCGCCCCCCCCACTCTAATCGGCCTCCACGTCCCCCCCCCCCCAGCCCCTCACGCGGCGCCCGGGATGCAGGAAGCTGAACGCCAAGGGCTCGGTGCAAGCAGCCAGGCCCGACTCCCGAGCCGTCCAGGGGAACCCAGGTAGAGGGAACACACGCTGTCAATTCCCCAAACTGTGTGTTGGATATTCCCATGTTGTTGCAATGTATCGTTCTTGCCCTTGTGTCGTAGCATATACACATGCTGCACAGCATAGCTTGTCAATAGCGAGTGCGAGAGTCTGCAGTTCGGCGTCCACGCTGGCAATCATGTTTCGATGCCTCTGGCGGTGGGAGGCTGGCGTCAGGCCGACAGGGACCATCGGTCTCTCGTAGAGTTCAGCTCCATCCATTGATGATGTTTCTTGGCCGTTACCTCTCTGAGTCTGCTTCCGGAGAATTCACGGAATTCCCGACCGGTACGAGGATTTCGAGGACTCACCCACATCCAGGAGGGTGTGCTCGTTCTGGCACGCGCCTGCGGTGAGGCCACATCAGTCGGGTATAGCCAGGACCCATGTTCAGGGTAGGCGGCTAGTGATTGGGCCCCGCAGCCCAAGGAAATAGGCCCTTGGCATCGCTCGGACGTGTGCATTTTTTTCTCGGCGACGGCCATCGAGGACCATCCTTGATCATTTGGCGAAAAAAAGCACGCACGAAATCGAAAAGTACACGAGGAATGGACGTCCGAGCGATGGCGAGGTCCGGAATCACTAAACAAAGTCTGCCGGTGCTTTTCGGGTGACGGCAGTTCCGGTCAGTGGAATTGGGGCGGGGGAGCGCCCCCTGGTGCACGTCATCAAACCAGGTCCCACCGAGCCCAGTCCTGCCGACGCCCGAAGCCGGCAGGCCCAGGATGCGCCTGGGCACATTGCTCCAGGGTCTCCCAGAGCTTCTGTCAGGGCGTCCTGAGGAGGACGGAGGAGGAGGAGGAGGAGGAGGAGGAGGAGGAGGAGGAGTGGAAGGCGGAGGGAGGAGGCGGAGGAGGAGGAGGAGGAGGAGGAGGAGGAGGAGGAGGAGGATGAGGGACGGATGAGGGAGGAGGAGGGAGGAGGAGGAGGAGGGGGAGTATTGAGGAGGAGGCGGAGGGGAGGAGTAGGAGGAGGAGGAGGAGGAGGACGGAGGAGGAGGAGGAAGGGAGGAGGAGGAGCGACGGGTGAGGAGGGGGAGGAGGGGGAGGAGGAGGAGGAGGAGGAGGAGGGGAGGAGGAGGAGGAGGAGGGAGTGGATTGCCCTGGAGCTGCCGCCGCGCCCGATGCGCCCTCCAGCCCCGCCGGCTCTCAGAGATGCCCCGGCTGGTCCTCCGGCCTTGCCCTCGCTCGCCCCACCGGTGCCCGTCGAGCACTGCAGCCAAGGACCTGCCAGAAGACACACACCCTTAAATCACATCATCGCCGTCACCGTCACCACAGAGAAGACGTGTCATCAGCATCATCAGCACCATCATCATCATCCTCATCATCCTCATCATCGTCATCATCATCATCATCATCATCATCATCATCATCATCACCATCATCACCATCATCATCATCATCATCATCATCATCACCATCACCATCATCATCATCAGCAGCAGCAGCATCATCATCATCATCATCATCAGCATCATCATCCTCCTCCACATCATCATCATAATCACCATCATCGTCATCCTCATCCTCATCCTCATCCTCATCCTCATCCTCATCCTCATCCTCATTCTCATCCTCCTCCTCTCCCCCTCCTCCTCCGCATCCTCATCCTCATCCTCATTCTCCTCCTCCTCCTCCTCCTCCTCCTCCTCCTCCTCCTCCTCCTCATCATCATCATCATCATCATCATCATCATCATCCTCATCCTCAGCCTCATCATCCTCTCTTGCCGCACGGGGGCCGCTCCCGGCCGCGGACCGCCTCCCGGCGAGGGGCGGGCCTTTTTCGGCGGCGCCCGGCGCCGAGGCTCAGCGTCTTCGAGCCGGTGGTCTACGCGCAGAAGCGCCTGGACAGCAAGGGCGGCGTGCGCCTCCTGCCGCAGGCCCCCCCCGCCCTCTCTCCGAGTGGGCGCGGCCCCCCGCCAGCGGCGGCCGCCCCGGGGCCCCCTCGCGCCCGCGGGGCGGCGAGGGCGGCGGCCCCGCCCGGGCTCGCTCTGCGAGCCACGCGCGGATCCGGTGGGATCGGGGGTGGACAGACCTCCTACCCTGACGCGTCGAGTAGTGAGTTGGCCGTTTTCGGTTCGCGAGAGGGCGTCGCGGCCGTCATTTTTGCGGGTCCAGGTCCGTCGGGTTCGGTCCCAGGCCGTTTTCACCAAGGGGAGGTTTACTACAGGGAGGTTTGTCCACCGCCGACGGGAAAAACACACAGGCACAATTTAGTCTTCGATCCCCCAGAAAAGATGGGAGAATATGGGAAGGGGGGGGAAGGCAAGAACGCAGAAACTATGGGAAACTATGGGGAATCGTGTTATGTGTGTGTGTGTGTGTGTGTGTATTTGTTTGTCTGTCCCAGGGCCCCTTGAGTGGAGCCCTGCCCCTGCGGGTCCCGTCCACGCTGGGGGCATCGGGCGCCCCAGCCGGGTTTCGCTTGGCCGCGGGCGTCCTCCGGATTCCCGGCGGCCTGCGAATGGTTCCAAGACGACGCGATGATCGGGACAAAATCGGATCGGGATAGCTCGAAATCTCTGAGAATCGGCGGGTTTGGAGGATGTATTGGGCGCCGCGGCCGCTCCAGAGCGTTCCGGAACGCTCTGAGAGCGCTCCGGAACGCTCTGAAGCGATTTATCCCGATCCTAGCCCTGTTTTACCGGCGGGGGGTCCTCTTCGCCACAGGTCGGGACGATCGAAATTGGGGGCCCATGCCAAGAAACACCCTGCCTCTCTCCTCCTTCCTCCCTCCTCCCTCCTCCCTCCTCCCTCCTGTCTCCTCCTTCCTCCCTCCTCCCTCCCCGCCCTGTTTTAGATTCGTGCCACCGCGCCAGCGCAGCATCTCGGGCGGCGAGGGTTCGGGGGCTCCCTCGGGAGCCCGCGGCGTGCGTGGCGCGCCGTTTCCCGAGGCTTGGAGGAGGAGGGCCGAGACGTGGGGCACACTCTGCCGCGGCCGTGGCGGGCGCTCTCTGCGAGGCTCTTCGTGCCGCGGTGGCCCTCCCCCCTTTTCTCGGGGGCGGAACAGAGGGGGGGTGATGACCTCGGGAGCCTTGAGACGGGGGTCAATGCAAACAGGGGCCAGCCAGAGCGCCAGATCTTGCAGGATCCTGCGAAGACCCCCTCTGGCTGACCCGGGTTAGCGAGCTGCTCGTGGCCGCGAGGCGGCCGCGCACATCGGCTGACCCGGGTTTGCGAAGACCTGCGTTGCAGTTTTTTTGTCCTGCATTGCAGTTTTTTGGTTTCCTGCTGACCCGGGTCTGGATTGACCCGGGTCAGAAGATCCCCGATGACCAGGGGGGGGTGGATATCATGGCGGGGGCCATGATATTTCCCCAGATTTCATGGCGCCTCTTCTTGTTTCATTACGTCCCTGGCCCCCCCCCGCTGGGCCGCGCACATGCCGCCGGTCATGATTTGCACCCCCCCCTCTTGGACACCCCCCTCTTGGCCGCTCCCGATTTTCGCCCTCGCTCCGCGGCCGTCCTCTGTCAGGCCTCGTTCTCGCGCTGGCGGACAGGTCGTGTGCCTCGCCCCAGCGGCTGGAGCGCGCGTGCGGGCTGCCGCTGCCGCGCCGCGACGGAGGCAGTCGGGCCTTCCCTTCTTCGTTGTCGTCGTGCTCCTCCCTGTCGTCCGGGTTCCTGGGCTCCCGTGGGGGCAGTCTTCGGGCTCCCTTGGGCGATTCTGGATTCCTGGCCGTCTCGGAGCCCTTGGTGGTCGCCTCGGGGACCTGTTGGCCGGCCCCGGTTCTCTTGCGTCCGTCGTGGGGGTCGCCTTGGGGGCTGTCGGCCTTCCAACGTGATCTTGTTGGGTCCCTCTGAGGGCCCTCGTGGCCCAGCTTGGGGCTGTCTTGGGGCCGTCCTGGACCGTCTTTGAAAACTGTGTGGCAGTTTGGGGGCCTAGCACCAGTCCCTTGGGGTCCTCTGGTCGCCCTCTTGGGCCGTCTTGGTAGCCTCTGAGGCCGTCTCGGGGCCATCTTGGACCGTCTTGGGGCCATATTGGGCCGTCGTGGAGGCATCTTGGCCCATCTTGCCGGTCTTGGACGCCTGCCTCGGTCGTCTTCGGAGCTCGATCGCGCGGATCTGTGATTTTTTCCCAACCCTCCTGCGTTGGGTATTCGTTTTGAATAGAGCACTGCGGTCGCGTCTCCCCTCCTCCTCCTCCTCCTCCTCCTCCTCCTTCTCCTCCTTCCCGTCCCCCTCCTCTCCTCCCTTCTCCTCCTCCTCCTCCTCCTCCTCCTCCTCTTTTCTCTTGCATCCCTGGGGGGCTGCGATCTGTGAAACTGTCGCCACTTTCGAGGGCTGCTGGGGGGTTCAGCAGAGTGACGTCTTACGGGGACTCAAATTAGACCTCGCCATCGCTGGGTGGCTGCGATCTGTGAAACTGTCGCCACTTTCGAGGTCTGCTGGGGGGCCCAGCGGAGTGACGTCTTACGGGGACTCAGATTAGACCTCGCCATCCCTGGGGGGCTGCGATCTATGAAACTGTCGCCACTTTCGAGGGCTGCTGGGGGGCCCAGCACAGTGACGTCTTACGGGGACTCAGATTAGACTTCGCCATCGCTGGGGGGCTGCGATCCGTGAAACTGTCGCCACTTTCGAGGGCTGCTGGGGGGGGCAGCGGAGTGACGTCTTACGGGAACTCAGAGATTAGACCTCGCCATCCCTGGGGGGCTGCGATTATGAAACTGTCGCCACTTTCGAGGTCTGCTGGGGGGCCCAGTGACGTCTTACGGGGACTCAGATTAGACCTCGCCATCGCTGGCGGCTGCGATCTGTGAAACTGTCGCCACTTTCGAGGGCTGCTGAGGGGCCCAGCACAGTGACGTCTTACGGGGACTCAGATTAGACCTCGCCATCGCTGGGGGGCTGCGATCTGTGAAACTGTCGCCACTTTCGAGGGCTGCTGGGGGGGGCAGCGGAGCGACGTCTTACGGGGACTCAAATTAGACCTCGCCATCCCTGGGGGCTGCGATCTTCGAAACTGTCGCCACTTTCGAGGGCTGCTGGGGGGCCCAGCACAGTGACGTCTTACGGGGACTCAGATTAGACCTCGCCATCGCTATGCGGCTGCGATCCGTGAAACCGTCGCCACTTTCGAGGGCTGCTGGGGGGCCCAGCACAGTGACGTCTTACGGGGACTCAGATTAGACCTCGCCATCCCTGGGGGGCTGCGATCTGTGAAACTGTCCCCACTTTCGAGGGCTGCTGGGGGGCCCAGCACAGTGACGTCTTACGGGGACTCATATTAGACCTCGCCATCCCTGGGGGGCTGCGATCCGTGAAACCGTCCCCACTTTCGAGGGCTGCTGGGGAGCCCAGCACAGTGACGTCTTACGGGGACTCAGATTAGACCTCGCCATCGCTGATGGCTGCGATCCGTGAAACTGTCGCCACTTTCGAGGGCTGCTGGGGGGGCAGCGGAGTGACGTCTTACGGGGACTCAGATTAGACCTCGCCATCCCTGGGGGCTGCGATCTGTGAAACTGTCGCCACTTTCGAGGGCTGCTGAGGGGCCCAGCACAGTGGGGACCCACCGCAGACTCAAATTAGACCTCGCCATCCCTGGGGGGCTGCGATCTGTGAATCTGTCGCCACTTTCGAGGGCTGCTGGGGGGGCACAGCACAGTGGGTACCCACCGCAGACTCAGATCAGACCTCGCCATCCCTGGGGGGCTGCGATCTTCGAAACTGTCGCCACGTTCGAGGGCTGGTGAGGGGCACAGCACAGTGGGCACCCACCGCAGACTCAAATTAGACGCCGCGTTCGTCCTTGTTCTCCTCCTGCAGTCACCTTCCCTCTGCTGCTGCCGTGCCGTGCTGATGGTTCGGCTTCCCGCACGTTTTCTCCTGCTCTGCGTTCCCGACTCCCCATGCCCTCTTCGAGCTTGTAGCTGTCGCCCCTCGTTCTTGTATGGTTCTCCTGCGCATCATGCCATAGGCGCGTGCCCCAAGTAGCTTACACATCAAGTTGATTGTCCATGCAAGTTTCGGCCAACCCCTCGTTTCCATTGATGCAAATGGGTCGGGTACGTCACAGGGTTCCCAACCCTCCTGCGTTGGGTACTCGTTTTGAATAGAGCACTGCGGTCGCGTCTCCCCTCCTCCTCCTCCTCCTCCTTCCCGTCCCCCTCCTCTACTCCCTTCTCCTCCTCCTCCTCCTCCTCCTCCTCCTCCTCCTCCTCCTCCTCTTTTCTCTTGCACCCCTGGGGGGCTGCGATCTGTGAAACTGTCGCCACTTCGAGGGCTGCTGGGGGGTTCAGCAGAGTGACGTCTTACGGGGACTCAGATTAGAGACCTCGCTGGGGGGCTGCGATCTGTGAAACTGTCGCCACTTTCGAGGGCTGCTGGGGGGGGGGGGGGGGGGCCCAGCGGAGTGACGTCTTACGGGGACTCAGATTAGACCTCGCCATCCCTGGGGGGCTGCGATCTATGAAACTGTCGCCACTTTCGAGGGCTGCTGGGGGGCCCAGCACAGTGACGTCTTACGGGGACTCAGATTCGACCTCGCCATCGCTGGGGGGCTGCGATCCGTGAAACGGTCGCCACTTTCGAGGGCTGCTGGGGGGGCAGCGGCGTGACGTCTTACGGGGACTCAGACTAGACCTCGCCATCCCTGGGGGGCTGCGATCTTCGAAACTGTCGCCATTTTCGAGGGCTGCTAGGGGGGCCCAGCGCAGTGACGTCTTACGGGGACTCAGATAAGACCTCGCCATCGCTGTGGGGCTGCGATCCGTGAAACTGTCGCCACTTTCGAGGGCTGCTGAGGGGCCCAGCACAGTGACGTCTTACGGGGACTCAGATTAGACCTCGCCATCCCGGGGGGGCTGCGATCCGTGAAACTGTCGCCACTTTCGAGGGCTGCTGGGGGGCCCAGCGCAGTGACGTCTTACGGGGACTCAGCTTAGACCTCGCCATCACTGGGGGGCTGCGATCTGTGAAACTGTAGCCACTTTCGAGGGCTGCTGGGGGGCCCAACACACTGACGTCTTACGGGGACTCAGATTAGACCTCGCCATCGCTGGGGGGTTGCGATCCGTGAAACTGTCGCCACTTTCGAGGGCTGTTGGGGGGGGGGTGGGGGCAGCGGAGTGACGTTTTACGGGGACTCAGATTAGACCTCGCCATCCATGGGGGGCTGCGATCTGTGAAACGGTCGCCACTTTCGAGGGCTGCTGAGGGGCCCAGCACAGTGGGGACCCACCGCAGAATCAAATTCGACCTCGCCATCCCTGGGGGGCTGCGATCTGTGAAACTGTCGCCACTTTCGAGGGCTGCTGGGGGGCACAGCGCAGTGGGTACCCACCGCAGACTCAAATTAGACCTCGCCATCCCTGGGGGGCTGCGATCTTTGAAACTGTCGCCACGTTCGAGGGCTGCTGAGGGGCACAGCACAGTGGGCACCCACCGCAGACTCAAATTAGACGCCGCGTTCGTCCTTGTTCTCCTCCTGCAGTCACCTTCCCTCTGCTGCTGCCGTGCTGATGGTTCGGCTTCCCGCACGTTTTTCTCCTGCTCTGCGTTCCCGACTCCCCATGTCCTCTTCGAGCTTGTAGCTGTCGCCCCTCGTTCTTGTATGGTTCTCCTGCGCATCATGCCATAGGCGCGTGTCCCAAGTAGCTTACACATCAAGTTGATTGTCCATGCAAGTTTCGGCCAACCCCTCGTTTCCATTGATACAAAATGGGTCGGGTACGTCACAGGGTAATTTTGCGGTGCATGCAACGAGCTCGAGAAGATGGGTGTGGCGGCTGCTCAAATCACAGGGACCCGACCAGACAGTCTTCAACCAGGCCTAACCGTGCCTGGGGCACGTAGCTTGATACATCGATATCGGTAGATGAATAGACGTCTTGCGGCAAATCGCGCCTTTTGTGCCAGTCCAACATTCTGAGTGGCTTTTGTTCGAGGTGATACGGGAGGGGGTGACGTTTGACACCTTTCGTCCCCACTTCGTGAGGAGCTATGATGGGGCTCATTTGGGCCGTCTCGAGGCTGTCTTGGGCTCCCGTGAGGCAGTCTTGGGGGTTCTTGGGGCCCTCTTGGGCCGTCTTGTGGCTCTCTTGGGCCGCCCTTGGGTTGTCGTGGGCCGTCTTGGTGCCCCCTTTTGGCAGTCTAGGGTCTCGGGGTCTCTTGGGGCCGTCGCGGGGTCGTCTTGGGGTCGTTTTGGGCCGTCGAGGGGCCCTCTGAGGCCGTCTTGGGTCTCTTTGGGGGCCGTCCCGGGCTGGCTTTGGGATCTCTGGGGCCGTCCTGGCCCGTCTCGGGGCCCTCGTGAGGCCGTCTGGGAGCCATCTCGGAGGCCGTCGGTGCCGCCCTGAGCTGGCGGAAGGCCGAAACGGGGGGAATGCAGGAGGAGGAGGAGGAGGAGGAGGAGGAGGAGGAGGAGGAGGAGGAGGAGGAAGAGGAGGAGGAGGAGGAGGAGGAGGAAACGATTTGTTGTTTGTAGACCGGTCCGATTGGCGATCCGCTTGGAAGCCCTCTTCGTGCAGTGTTCGGGGGCGGAAAAGGGGGGGAGACGACTAGGGGGGGGTGGATATCATGGCGGGGGCCATGATATTTCCTCAGATTTCATGGCGCCTCTTCTTATTTTATTACGTCCCTTGCCCCCCCGCTGGGCCGCGCACATGCCGCCGGTCATGATTTGCACCCCCCCTCTTGGACACCCCCCTCTTGGCCGCTCCCGAAGTGTGCGTGCGTCGCGCAGCAGCTATTCGGGCCGATGCCTGACGAGAGGGGCTAAGAGCTCTCGAGACGCGTTGCATACACTGGACTGCGTCTTGAGCTTTGGGGGCCGTCTGGTGAGCCTCTTGTGCCGCCTCGAGGCCATCTTGAGCCATCCGCGGGCCATGTGAGGCCATCTTGGTGGTTTGCATGGGCCGTATTGGAAACCATCTTTCTGCCGCGCGTCCCGTGGGGAAGTGAAAAGGGGCAGGCCTTCTCGGGAGGCGGCGGGACTTCTCAGAAGCCCTCCGGTTTTCTGAGAAGGATGAGCAATTTTCCAAGGCCGCCCTTGCATCCTTGCCCCTTCGGCCTATTCTTAGCGACTCTCGCTGGCCAACCTCGTTCGAACAACGTTGACATGTCCCTCCAAGGCCCTTGCATCCTCACCGCGCATCCTTATTATACTGGTTGACTATCTATACGTCTTCGGAGAAGGCTCAGGGCTTAGGAAACTTCCGAGAGGGGTCACCCCTCCGACTTCCCCTCCGGGCTCGCCTCCGAATCTTGGTCATCTGTGATCGGCGGCGAGCCCGGGGGAGCAGCGAGAAGGGGCGGGCCTTCCCAGCAGGCTCGGAAGTCCCCCTGCCCCCCGAGCAGTTCTCCAGGGGCCCTCCCCGCAGGCAGAAGACCTCGCGGAGGGCCGGGCGGCCTCCGAGCAGCCCCCTCCTCGTTTTCCCGGGCCCTCCCCGAAGACGGAAGACCTCGCGGAGGGCCGGGCGGCCTCCCAGCAGCCCCCTCCTCGTTTTCTCCAGGCCCTCCCCGAGGGCAGCAGACTGCTCGGAGGGCCGGGCGGCCTCCGAGCGGCCCCCCTCCCCGCGCTCGCCGCGGGCGTGGCGCGCCGGGGGGCGCCGGAGGGAGGCGCCGGGCCGCCCGGGCGCCCAGGACGTGCCTCGGGCGGGGGCGGGGGCGCCCCGCTCAGGAGCGGCAGCGAGGCGCCGCCCGCGCCGCAGCGCCGGCGTGACGAGTGCCCGCGGGAAAAAGCGCACACACACACACAAAAAACGCACACTGGGGGAAAACACACACAAACACACATTCTGTGTGTTTCCCCACAAGCACTGTGTGTAAGGGGTGTTTTTCTTGTTGTGTGCGTGTGTGTGTGTTTTGTGTGTTTTGTATGTTTTTTTCCCCACGGTTGTGGACAGCGGGTCTTTCTGGGTGCCCAGGTCGCAGTCTACCTGGGGCGCCTTCCTGCTGTGGGAGTCGAGGGGCGCTCCCTCGCCCCTCCTCTTCCGGGGGCGGGCGGGCGCCCGATCTACTGCCAACGCCCTCCTACTGCATGTCTCTGCCCATTTCTGCCGACCGACGGGTAGCAGTGAGGGCGGCAGGCAGTCATCAGCCACGCGCAGAGGGGGCAGGGAGAGTGGGGACGGCTTCTTTGAAGGAGGCTGCTTCCGAGAGGGCGCGGGCCTTGTCTGCAGATGTAAGGCTGGTGCCTCCTAAGAAGCAGCCTCCCCAGAAGCCTTCCCCCCCTCACCCTACCCTCTCTGCGCGCCGCCAAAGTGTGACGGACGCAGTGAGGGCGACAGGTAGTTAGACTGGTAGAGGTATCGCAAACCAGAGGCGACACTCGATCCCGCATCTGCCATTCACCAGAAGAGCTGGGAGCGATCCTGAGCAGAGTGGCCTCCATGCGCGCAGGATCCCATCACACACACAAGTGCCGCCAGCCTGGCTCTGGATGTCTGGCACACCGGGGCAGTCTCCGCATTCCAGGGCCGTCTTGGGCATTCTTCAGACCGAAGAGGCAAGTATACGAACACACCAGGAAACGCTTCTTCCCACACGCAGACTGGGGTACTTCACCTCGGACACGTCCTCGGTGATACAAAAATGCAACGTGACCATCGCCACCTATATAAATTGTAGGTACGCCATCACCAACCAGCCACTCTTGAACCAGAACCAGCAGCAACCACCAGAAGACATCCACTCAGGCAGATGCCCTCGAACAACTTCAGAAGGTAATCGAGGTCCGAGGCCCTGCCCCCAACGGAAGGCAGGCGCACCTGTCACCAACAGGTGGCCAGAGCACCCTCACTGGTCGCTTCCGCTGGGAGCTGGACGCACACTGGCTTCCATGTTTCCATCAATGGCTTCGGCATCTTCCTGGCATCGCTCGGACGTGTGCTTTTTTTCCTCGGCGAGGACCATCGAGGAGCATCCTTGACCATTTGGCGAAAAACCGCGCACGAAACCGAGAAAAACACAAAACATGGACGTCCGAGCGATGGCGATTCTTGCGCAGACCCTCCGAGCCCCCCCCACACGCGGCCGAGGGCTCGAAGAGACGCGACGGGCCCCCGGGACGCCGTTTTCGCGGCACGGCATCCGGCTCCCGCGCTGTGGGCCTGGGGGGGAAGCCACGCGCGCGCCCCGGGAGCGCCCGGGCGGGCCCAGAAACGCCCAAAGGGCGATTGGAAGTGCTGGTTCTTGAGCTCAGCAACGGCAGCGACTCATCTGTCGCAAGCTGGAGGGCTCCAGGGCGTCCGAGAACACTCCGCCCCGTGCCTCGGGCACCCTTGCGGATATGGCCGAGCACTCGAGGGCGTTACTGGCGCGCGGTTCCGCACACACGCTGGCAGAAGAAGAAGAAGGGCCACCTTGCAGGGTTCGAGTGCGGACCCTTGCGCTTCCTGTTCGAGCTGAACCTGCGCGACACGGCACAGCCGCCCGCAGAATCACACAGGGAGCCTCTCCGCTGTCTCAGAGCCTTGCGTGCGCAACCGCCCTGGCATCTGCTGGGCCCCCGCTGCTCGCCGCTCCCCCCGTCTCTCCCAGCGGCGCGCTGCCTGCCAACACGCACGCAATTCCAGTGCCCCCCCTCCCCCGATCTGCCCCGCCTGCCCCCTCCCTCTTTGCTCCCCCGCCCCCTCCCCCGTCCCCCCCCCCATGTCTTCGGGAGGAGGACGAGGACGACGACGACGAGGTCTCGCCCCCGCCCCGTGGACGACGACGAAGGACGAGGACGACGCCGACGACGAGGGACGAGGACGACGACGACGACGACGACGACGACGACGACGACGACGACGACGACGACGGCGACGAGGTCCCCCCCGCCCCCGTGGGCCTCCCCGGTCACCCCGACAGTCCCGAGTGCTGATGCAGCTCAGGACGGCCAAGAGAGCCTTCGACATTCCCCGTCCCCTTCCCCTCCTCTCATTCTTCGGGAGAAGGACGAGGACGACGACGACGAGGTCCCCCCCGCTCCCCGTGCGCCTCCCCGGTCCCCCCGGCAGTCCCGCGTGCTGATGCAGCTCAACACGGCCAAGCGGGCCTTCGACCGGAGCCTCCCGCAGGAGCCGCCGCGCGGCGCGGGAGCCCGCGTCCGCACCCGCCGGCCCCGCGGCCCCCTCGTCGGCCCCCGCCCCCCCCCCCCCGCTGCTCTCTTCGGGCGCCTTCCTGCAGTCGGGGCCTTGACCCTAAGGAGCCCAAAATGAGGGACGAGGCCCCTTTCTCCAGAAGTCAAACTTCGACTTCCGATCGAGAAAGCATGAGGAACACCCGAGGCAAGCCGCGACACACTTGAGGAACGCGGAGCCCCTCCCCAACGAGAAGGGTTCCTTCTTCAGGGCCCCGACTGTACCCCCGCCACCCACCAGACCACCCCAATCCCCAACCCGAAGCCCTCAATTTGCCCTCCATTTCCAGTGTGGGGGGGGTCAGGGAACGTTGAACAAAACACATGGAATCCGTACCCCCCCCAACCCGAAATTCGGGTCAAATTCGGGTCTTCGGGTTGGGTTGGGGTGGTCTGGTAGGTAGTCATACCCCCTCCCTTCTTCCTCCAGGGAGGAAGAGCCACCCAGACCCGACAATCGTCGTTTGCTGGACGGCCCTGGGCGTTTATGAGACAGCCCTGCACTGCTTGATTTCTTCTGTAGGTGCGTTGACTGAACGGCTTCGCGTGTCGGGGTGGTTATCACCGGGGTGGATTTTCTGCCCTCTGCGTCCTGCTCCCGCCTTGAGGCGTCCGGCAACCTGTCAGCCTCCGACTCTGTCGGCCACGTTGTTGCCCTGGGCCAACTTCGCCCCCGGCAGGCTCGCCCTGATCGAAGGGGTCGCCTCACGGGGAGGTACAGTGGAGACCCATGCCAAGAAACACCTGGCTTGCCTCCAGGGTGCCCTGGGTTTCCTGGGTTTGGGTGCTTTGGCCATGGAAAGCGTGACGCCCCCACGCCAAACACGTGCATGGACGTCCTGGGGTCTCAGGGTTGGGTTTCTGGTGGAAGGTCTCCTGTGGACCTTCCTCCACCTCAACGACCTTCGGCCTCACGGGTCACGACGTGTCTCCGGCCACGACCGCACCCCCTTCCGCGGGCCGACCCTCTTCCTCCTTCCCCGTCCCCTCCCTCCTCCCTCGCAGCCGCCTCTGCGGTGCCCAGTCCGCGCCCGCGCGCGGGCCGCCGAGCCGGCCGCCCGGCCAGCGCGAGCGCGGGGCACCCCCAGGACGCCACCGGGGTACCTTGCCCGAGGGCGGGGGGGAGGACGGGGGGAGGCCACCCATCCTCTCCTCCATCTCCTCCATCTCCTCCATCTCCTCCATCTCCTCCATCTCCATCTCCATCTCCTCCATCTCCTCCATCTCTTCTCCTCCATCTCCTCCATCTCCTCCATCTCCTCCATCTCCTCCATTGCCTTCCTGTCCTCTCCTCCTTTCGTGCCCCCCTCCTCTCCACCACCTGCCCCCCCTCCCTTCCCTGCCCTTTCCCTTGGGGGCGGCGGCCGCGGGAGGGGCGAGGCCCTCCCACTGGCACCTCGGGGGAGGCTCCCGGGCTCTCGCGGCCCAGCCACCGCGAGGGAGAGGTCGGGCGGGGCCAGGACGAGGACGAATCCGTTCCAGAGCGTTCCAGAGCGCCTTCGGCCCATCCAGCCACCACGCCTTGGCTGTGAGTCAGACTTCTCAGGGGTGATTCTCTTGGGGTCTCCTCGGAGCGTTCCAGGACGCTCTCGGAGCTTTCCGGATCGTTCTGAGAAGGCCGCGGCGCCCGACCTATCGTCCAGAGCCGCCAGATCTCAGAGGTTCGGGATTCATCCCCACCAGAATTTATCCTCGTTTGGCTTCGTCTCAAAGGGGGCCCTCAAAGGAAAGGGGCGGATATCTAATCGCCTTCGGCCCATCCAGCCACCATGCCTTAGCTGTGAGTCAGACTTCTCAGGGGTGATTCTCTTGGGATCTCTTCGAAGTGCGCTCGGGGCCCTCTTGAGGGCAGCCTTGGGGCCTCCCCTCGGGGGCCTCTGGGGGGCCTCTTGGGGGCCAACGGGCAGATATTGTTCTTTTCTGGGCTGCGGGGACAGCATGTGTCACACGCGCTGCCCCCCCCCCCGTAAGGTTAATAAAACCGTGTGTGTGTGTGTGTACCACCTCGGTTTTTGGTCTATTACTTCTCATTTGCTTGCTTTCCTGTTGATTATGCTTTTCGTCATCTTTAAAGGGATTGCTCAAAGTAGTGGAATGCAGAACGATTCCTGTTGTAGCAGATTTTAAATTGAATTCTTTTGTGGGGATTTAAAAGGGAATTCTGTTCATGGTGAATTGCAAATTGTTTCCTTTTGTGGCGGATTACAAAAGGATTCCTTTTGTGGAGGATTGCAAAAGGATTCGTTTTGTGGAGGATTACAAAGGGATTCCCCTTGGTGGAGGAATACAATGGGATTCCTTTTGTGGAGGATTACAAATTGATTTCCTTTGAGGGCTCTCCTGGAGGTGAACCAGGGGACAAAAGAAAAAAAAAAAACAGAAAATCATTGAAAATTCAGAAAATTGCAGGTTTTCAATGATTTTCCACTGTTTTGAAACAAAAACATATAAAAACACAGCATTTTCACAATCCGAATACAAAAATGCTGTGTTTTCATATGGTTTGGGCCTCAAAACCTTGGAAATGCTGTGTTTTTTATATGTTTGTGCTTCAAAACATTGGAAATTCATTGAAAACTTACAATTTTTTCAATTTTCAATGATTTTTTTTTTTTTTTTTTTTTTGTCTCTTTTGTCCCCTGGTTCACTTCCAGGAGAGCCCTCAAAGGAAATCAATTTGTAATCCTCCACAAAAGGAATCCCATTGCATTCCTCCATCAAGGGGAATCCCTTTGTAATCCTCCAAAAGAATCCTTTTGTAATCTCCACAAAAGGAATCCCATTGTATTCCTCCATCAAGGGGAATCCCTTTGTAATCCTCCACAAAAGGAATCCTTTTGTAATCCTCCACAAAAGGAATCCTTTTGTAATCCGCCACAAAAAAGAATCATCATGTGATCCTCCACAAAAGAAGTCCTTTTGTAATTCTCCACAAAAGGAATCCTTTTGTAATCTGCCACAAAATAAAACAATGTGTAGTTCACCACCAAAGGATTCCCTTTTGTAATTCAACAACAAAAGAAATCAATTTGTAATCCGCTAATATTGTTTGTTTCGGGCCTCCGGAGGCCGGAGAATCGAGATATTAAGGCTTATTAATCTCTCTGGAACGCGCTTCGGCGCCCACCCACTGGAAGTAAGACGGGTGAGGAGGAAGAAACGGCGGTGGAGGCGGAGGAGGAGGAGGAGGAAGAAGGGTAAAGAGAGGATAACTTTAGTCTGGTGGGCTGTGCTTCCCACTCGATTATGCTCTGTGGAACTCATTATGACAACGCATTGCTCCCAACGCATCTCGTCATCACCATCATCATCAGCAACATCTTGAAACGCATGGTCGTCATCACCATCGTCATCAGCAGAATCTTGAAACACATACTCATCATCATGATCGTCATCAGCAGCAGATTGAAACACATGCTCGTCGTTACCATCGTCATGGGCAGCATCTTGAGACACATACTCGTCATCATCATCATCATCGTCATCAGCAGCATCTTGAAACACATGGTGGTCAGCACCATCGTCATCAGCAGCCATCTTGAAACACATGCTCGTCAACACCATCGTCATCAGCAGCATATTGAAACACATGCTCGTCATCACCATCGTCATCAGCAGCGCATTGAAACACATGCTCGTCATCACCATCATCATCAGCAACATCTTGAAACACATGCTCGTCATCATCATCATCGTCAGCAGCATCTTGAAACACATGCTCGTCATCATCATCATCGTCACCACAAAAGACACCCACCTCTCATATAATCGTACTACAGATGGATCCACTTCCCAGAGAATCCTATTACATATGGATCCACCTTCCATAGAATCCGATTAGGAATGGAGATCCACCCCTGATAAGATCCCACTACAGATGGAACCACCTTAAATATAATCTTATGACACATCGATCCGCCTCTAGTAGAATCCCATTAGAGATGGGGCCACAACTAATGGCATCACATCAGAGATGGATCCACCTCGAATGGAATCCTGGTACGGATGGACCCACCTCTAATATAATCCTTTTACAAATGAACCCACGTCTGATAGAACCCCATTACATATGCGTCCACCTCGAATATAATTCTATTAACGATGGATCCACCTCTGATAAAACCAAATTTGACATGTATACACCTCTAATGGACTCCAATTACATATGGATCCACCTCTAATATAATCCTAATAAGATGGTTCCATCCCCAATGGCATGCTATTAGAGATTGGTCCACCTCTAACAGAATCCTGTGACAAATGGATCCACCTCGAATGGGATCCTATTAAGGATGGACCCACGTCTAGTAGTATCTGATTAGAGATGGATCTAATGGAATCCTAGCGCGGATGGATCCATCTCTAACATAACCCTATGACAGATGGACCCACCTCTAATATAATCCTATTACATATGGGTCCACTTCTGAGAGAATCCTATTAGGGATGGGTCCACCTACCTCTGATGGGGTCCTACATGACATGAATCCACCTCTAATAGAATACTATTACATATGGATCTACCTCTAATAGGATCGTAATACAAACGGGTCCACCCCCAATTCAATCCTACCAGAATCCTGATACAGATGGGTCCACCTCTGATGGAATCCTATTACAGATGGATCCACATCTACTAGAATCCTGGTACAGATGGATCCATCTCTAATGGAATCCGGCTACAGCTGGATCCACAATTGATGGAATCATATGAGAGATGGGCCCATCTCAACTGACAGTCTATTACAGATCGATCCGCTCCAAATCGAATCCGAACAGAGATGGGTCCACCTTTTCATATAATCCTGCTACACATGGATTCACCTCTAACAAAATCCTATTACATATGGATCCACCTCTACTTGAATATTATTAGAGATGGGTCCACCTATAATGGGATCCGATTAGACATGGATTCACCTGTAATTGAATCCTATATGAGATGGATCCACCTCTAGTGGGGTCCTATTAGCGATGGATCCACCTCTAAAACCATCCCATTCCAGATATTTCCACCTTCAATAGAATCCGATGAGAGATGGATCCACCTCTCATAGAATCCTAGTAGCGATTGACCCACCATTTACACCCCCTCCCTACAGAAAGTTTTCTTTTGTGGCGGATTACGAATTGATTCCTTTTGTGGCAAAATATACAGTGAGTCCTTTTGTGTCGGATTACAAATAGATCCCTTTTGTTGCGAATTACAAATCAATTGTGTTTGTGGCGGGTTTCAAATTGATTCCTTTTGTGGCGGATTTGGAATGGATTTCTTTTGTGGCGGATTACAAATTGATTACAAGGATGATGATGATGCTGGTGATGGCGATGCAACGCAGCAAAACGAGGTGGTACGCACACACGGTTTTATCAACTCCCCCCCCCCCCCCCCGGACCTCCCCCCCAGTAACGGCAACGCCTGGGAACCGGCCATCGGCGTGAACCCGTGCAGCTGCGGGCGCGCCTTCGGGGGTGCACGCAGGCCGCCGCTCCCGGTACGCATTGCCCGAGAGTTCGTATCACGCGGCCGGTCTCGCAGATCGAGGGGCCGTGTTCATGTACATAGCAGGGCGCGTACGTCCTTTGTGGGTTCCCTTAGTCCCCCCCCCCCGCCGAACCCCCACCCCCGGCGGGCAACACGTGTTGCCCCCAGTGGATGCGCGAGCGGCCTCGCGCGGCCTCTTCGCCGCTCCCGGCCTCCCTGGGGGGCGCGGGGGCCGTCAGAAGGCGACGCGGGGGAAGTCGGGCATGCCCCTCTGCAGGAGGAATGTGCACACATAGTCCACAAATAATATGGGGACAATTTTTCGACTACTTTTTATTGGGCTGGCCTCCGGCCAGTGCCGCCGCCGATCCGGTGGGGGTGAGAGCGAGATTATGATGGGGATCCTGGGGACGTCTTGTCTTGGAGGCTTCTGGAGCCGTCTTGGGGGCATCTTGGGCGGTTTGGAGCGATGTTTCGGCGAGTCGGGGCCCTCTTGGACCGCTTAGGGGGCCTCTTGGCTTTCTCTTGGGCAGTCTTGTGCCAATCCGCTGGTAGGAGGACGCGCCCGACCTATAGAGGTAAAAGCGGTCCCTTGGCAAAGCCCCAGGGCCCCCGGATCTCTTGCCGTCGAGGCGCGTCTCCCTCGTGCCTACAGGCTGCGCGGTCCGGGCGTCGTGGGCTCATCTCCCCCCCTTCCGGGCGTCGTAGGCCTCGCCGCTTGTCCCGCCGACCTCGTCGGACAGGGTGTCGGGGGCCACGTGCGAACCCTACCCCTACCCCCCACGATTTCTGAGGGGGGGGTAGGGGTAGGGTTCGCACGTGGCCCCCTAAGGGTGTCGTCGAGGCTGGGAGGGGCTGGGATGACGCCGGAGAGCGTGGCTGCACGCAGGAGTCACCCTCCGCCGGAGCGACACCTCTCGTGCGCGGCTTTCGGGCGGCGCCGCGGCTCGCAGCGGGATGGGGGCTTGGCTAACACCCCACGCGGCAGAGAGGGAGGAAGCGGAGCGGGAGAGATTTGACTCCCAAGCGGCAATGCGAATGAGCATGCACGCGAGGCAGTCGAGCCATGTGACGATTGAGTAGAACGGTCGTGTCGTGACAATGATCTGAGCGAGGAGCAGACAAGAGCGAGTGCAGACCGTAGTGCGCAGTAGCATGACCACGAGAACACAGAAATGAATTCGATGGCGTTTGTTGGAGTTCCACGCGTTGCCAAGTGCCGCGCAATACAAAAGAGGCAATGGAACAGGAGGCGGAGGAGGCTGAAAAGGAGGAGGAATGAAGGGGCGTAGACGGAAGAGTAGATAGATGGAGGGATGAGGATGAGGCGGGGGAAGCAGAGAAGGAGGAGGAGGAGGAGGAGGAGGAGGAGGAGGAGGAGGAGGAGGAGGGAAGGGAGGTTGATGGAGGAAGAGGGCACGGGGAAGGGAGAAGCAGTCGAAACTGTGATCCTGCAGTCTCTCTCGAGGTCGCAGCGGCGCACCCTCTCTGGCGGCGCGGCAGCGGATGGAGAAGGAGGGGGAGGGACGGGGGAAGTGGCGCGGGAAGGATGGCCGGGAGCAGGGCCCGGGGGGGGGGGGAAGACGAAAACCCAGAACATATGGGAAGCTATGCGGAATCCTGTTATTTGTGTCTATTTCTTTGGCTGTCTCTGGGCCCCTTGAACAGTGGCGGGCGGGGAGTGCCGGCCCCGTCGCTGGTGGCGGGCGGGGGAGGGGCGCCCCGCAGGAGCCGACCTTCCAGCCGCACGTGGCCGCGCGGCGCGGCCGCAACGCGGTGGGGGAGGGGGCCGCTCTCGCCGCCCCCACGCGCCCGCTGCCCTCCCTTTTGGGCTCCTCGGAGGCGGGGGGTGCCAGGCTCGGGCCGGGCGACAGGGGGGGGGTAGGGAACGGGGGGGGTACGAAATCTGCTGCATGCAGCTGGTTTCGGCCCCACCGAGGGGCCCATTCCTCGATACACGGCCGCCTCCGGCGCCGGGAGGCGCCGGGAAAGTCAGCTACGTGAGGTGATTCTCCCCCCCCCCCCTTTGCTATCCCCCCCCTTTTCGCCCAGCCCGACAGGCGGAGGCCGAGGATGCCAGGCGAGGGAGTGGCGGCCCCGTGTGGCGCCAGACGAGGCGTTGCGCCGGGTGCCTCGGTTGCCTGCCGCCGACCGCGAGTGTGTGGCGGCGCGTCCAAGTCGATCCGATGGGGTCCGATCCTGCTCCTCCTCCCCTTCCCCCTCCCCTTTCCCGGGGGCGGAAAAGAGGGGGGTGATGACTAGGGGGGGGGGATATCATGGCGGGGGCCATGATATCTCCCCAGATTTCGTGGCGCCTCTTCTTACTTCATTACGTCCCTGGCCCCCCCGCTGGGCCGCGCACATGCCGCCGGTCATGATTTGCACCCCCCCTCATCTTGGACACCCCCCTCTTGGCCGCTCCAGACTTTCCGTCGTCGCATCCGCTGCTGGATGCTCGGCTCCTTCTAAGACGGGCCAAGACGTGCGGCCGGAATTCTCGCAGGGCAGGCTCCCAGGCCACGCGGGGCCTCTCCCAGAGCGGCCTTCGCAGCCGGACGGGGAGAGCGAGAGCTCCTCCTCCTCCCATTCTTCCTCCTCCTCCTCCTCCTCCTCCTCCTCCTCTGCGCGCCGTGCTGCGCCAGTGCTCCACATGCCCCCTTCCGTCGCGCCGTGGGACGTGAGTGTCTCAAGAGGAGCATTACCAGTTTGAAACGTATCCCTATCCCTATGTTTGACATCGCCTCGCCTCGATGCCGATCTTGAGGATTCCCTTAGTTTCTGAGGGCCTATCCCTACCATTGTCCTCGCTTTTTGCTCGCCCATGTTAGGGATAGGGATACGTTCGGGGCTGGTTAGAGCAGGCCTGGCACTCTGGCCCAACGCGCTCGGCCAGGCGGAGCGAGCCCACAGGAAGCGCACCCCCCAGTCAGAAATGGGTGCTGGTGCTGTCCTTGATCTATCACTGCGTGACCAGGGAGAGACTCCAGAGACGCTCGGCCCCCGCACTTGCGCGCCCTCCCGCCCGCGCGGGGAGCGTGCGGGAGGAGCGCGCGCGTGCCCGCGAGGGGCTATCGTGCCTTGCTGCGCCCGCGCCCGGCTCCGGCGCCTGCCCTGGGCCCCGGGGCTCAAGAGAGACGGGGGTCCATGCAAACGGGGGTCAGCCGGGGCACCGGACCCTGCAGGATCCTGCGAAGACCCCCTCTGGCTGACCCGGGTCAGCGAGCCGCTCGTGGCCGCGAGGCGGCCGCGCCTGTTGGCTGACCGGGTTTGCGAAGACCTGCGCTGCAGTTTTTTGTTCCTGCATTGCGGTTTTTTGGTTTCCTGCTGACCCGGGTCTGGATTGACCCAGGGCAGAAGATCCCCGAGGGCCCCCCCCCTTCCCCTTCGGGGACGGGGGGGGGACAGACACTCAGAGAGGAGGGAGGGGGGGGGGGAGGCAAGCCGGGTGCGCTCGCGCCATGCTTGACGTCCTGCCCTTCCCGCCACTCCCTGCCCAGGGACGAGGACGTTAAGAGCAGCAGTAGCAGGAGCTCGAGTGGAGGGAGTGGGAGGAGCGGGAGGACAGGGGGGAAGGAGAAGGCGGAGGCGGGGAACGGGTTGGGGCGACAGCGGTGATGTGGCCTGCGCTGGGGCGGGAGCACCATTCTGAACGACGGGGGCAGAGCCCCTACCCTAAAATGGGGACCAGGCCTCTGTGGGCCCCGGAAACGGCAGGGCCGTTTTTAACACCGTTTCCAGAAAAAATGTCCCTTGAAAATGGAAACGGCAACAAAACGGCCACTGGAAACGGCGAAAAAACGGCTCCAAGATTGGAACCGGAGTCGGAACCGGTCAAAAAACGGCGACGGAACCGGTAAAAAAACGGCGTCGGAACGGAGAGAGGGGGGGTATGATTCATATTGATTCATATTGTGTAAACGCGGAGGGGGAGGGGGCGAGAGGAGGGGAGAGGGGGACAGTTGGGGAGAGGAGTGAGGCGTGGATAGGAGGGGAGAGGGTCGGGAGAGGGGGGGAGCGGGGGGAGAGGGAGGGAGAGGGGCGAGAGGGGAGAGAGGAGCCGGGGCGAGAGGGGGGAGAGGAGCCGAATAATATAATGCAGGAGGAGCTGAACAGAACGGTGGACAGAGGAGGGGGGGAGTAGAGTTGCAGTGTTCGAATTTTGAGTTCGAGTGTGTGTCTGGAGAGGACATGGAATGGTAAGTCCGAGACCAGAGTTTACACATGTCCACCGCCTGTGGGACCGACTCCCCAGGACCCCATGAGGCCGTGTATCTGGACCTCTTATAGTCTCTGCATCTTTGTGGCTTCTGGGGCCTCTTGGGTCTGCCTGAGGGCTCTCTGGTGCCGTCTTCGGGCTGTCTTGGGATCCTTTTCGGGCTGCTTTGCGCCGTGTTCGGCCAGCCTTGTTTTTTCCTTCAGCAGCTCATCCGTGAAGGTTCGTTTCTGAGGCTTGAGCTCCTCCAGGCCTGGAGTCAGAGGCTTGGTGGCCGGTGTGGTCTCCCGCAGGGTTCCCCGTGTGGTCTCTCGTGTGCTCCCCTGTATGGCCTCCCGCTTGGTCTCCCGTGTGGCCTGCCGTGTTGTCTCCTGTCTAGTCTTCTGTATGTCTCTTGCATGGTCTCCCGTGCGGTCTCCCGTACGGTCTGCCATAGGGTCTCTTGTATGGTCTCTTCACCCGTATTAAAATGACGCGAAGATCGGGACAAAATCGGATCGGGATAGCTCGAAATCTCTGAGAGTCGGCGGGTT
The DNA here is from genome assembly GCA_963575745.1 of Prorocentrum cordatum. NCBI lineage: Eukaryota > Dinophyceae > Prorocentrales > Prorocentraceae > Prorocentrum > Prorocentrum cordatum. Next base: position 59,237 of record CAUYUJ010020531.1, on the reverse strand, counting down.
TGGAGGATGTATTGGGCGCCGCGGCCGCTCCAGAGCGTTCCGGAACGCTCTGAGAGCGCTCCGGAACACTCTGGAGCGATTTATCCCGATCCCAGCCCTGTTTTATCTCTCTACCCGTATGGTCTCCCGTGGTCAAATTTAATTCGCCCTTTTCGGAGGCATCGCGAGCCATCTTGGAGGCAGTCTGGGCCTCTGTGGGGACCGCGTGGACGTTGCCAGCAACCGTGTCGAGGCTCGCTGGAGCCGTCTCGGCGATTCTGGACCACAGACCGTCCCCGTGCGAACTTTTGGTTTTAGCACCGGTTTCTGCGCCCTAAGCCCAACACGCTGTGAGTGGGTCGAGCAAGTACGTCAGCGCATGTGGGGCTCGATGCGTCGGGAAGGCTGGAGTAATAATTACTTCGCAGGGGGCAGGGGAAGTAATCAAGGAGGGCCCGACGGACACGAACCGATGCAAGCGCCTTGGCGGATGTTTTCAACTTGGGGTTGGATCTCACCAGAAGTGTTCCCGCTTCTCGAACGAGAGAGCTCCCACGAGTCTTGCAACAGGGGCAAAATCCCCAAGAGGTGCTGCTCGGCACCTCCGACCCACGGGGGCCTCTGCCTCGGCGAGGGGAACCGGAGTGCACACGAGATGCAGCGCGCTTCCAGGCAACCGACTGCTCGGCAGGGGCGCCGCGCCGAGAGATGAGTTCACAGTGGGCGGGTGCAGCGGACAGTGCCGTTTTTAATGCATGCTCCGCGTGCGGATCCTGTATTGAAAATGCAGGGATTTAGTAGGAAAAACGACGATGAGTTCGTGCATGAACTTTTTCATACATCAATCATGTATTGAAAAGCCCATGATTTAAGCATCCTGCAGTCGGGGCCCTGAAGAAGGAACCCTTCTCGTTGGGGAGGGGCTCCGTGTTCCTTGATTGTTTTGCAGCTCGCCTCAGGCTATCCTTAGGTCTTCGACAGGAAGTCAAAGTTCAGTTTATGGAAAAACGGGGCGTCCCTTATTTGGGGTTCCTTAGGTCAACGCCCCGACTGCATGGAAAATCCTATATCTTCAAACATCCCATGTAAAAACTGCCCTGGAGGCAGGCAGGGCGGCGGGCCCGGCCGCCCTGCGGTCGCTCGCCGTGCCCGGTCGGGCGGGCCTCGGCCGAGCGCCGCGCCGCGCCGCGGCGCTGCGCCGCGCCGCGCCCTCGGAGCCCGACAGCGGCCTCGGCGCGGCTTCGGCCGGCCTCGGTCTCTCGCGGTCGCTCTGGCCGCCGAGCGGCCGTGCTGTCGCCGTGGGCGGCCCTGGCGGATGGGCGGCCTCGCCGTGGGCGGCCTCGCGGCCTCGCCGTGGGCGGCCTCGCGGCCGGCCTCGGTCTCGCGGTCGCTCTGGCCGCCGAGCGGCCGTGCTGTCGCCGTGGGCGGCCCTGGCGGATGGGGGAGGTAGGGGGCCACGTGCGAACCCTACCCCTACCCCCCACGATTTCTGAGGGGGAGGGTGGGGCTCACTGCGCTCGGGAGCCCCCCCACGATTTCTGAGGGGGAGGGTGGGGTGCACTTCGCTCGGGAGCTCCCGAGCGAAGTGAGCCCCCCCCCCCCCCCCTAAGAAGTCGTGGGGGGTAGGGGTAGGGTTCGCGTGTGGCCCCCTAGGGGGGGAAGATTCGGACGGGGCTCCTCTTCGCCTCGGCTTCGCCCTCGGCTGAGGGAGGGGGGATCTCGGACGGGGAATCTACCCTCCTCCGATTATATCCTCGTCCTGGCCGCCTCGTCTTGAGACGGGGGAGGGTCAAGCAGTGGCGAACCGTCCTGTCCTGCCTATCGGCCCTCCAGAGACTGTTTCAGACACATGATGTGGTTTGCACGAAATGTTCTCTTGGAGACTGTCTGGGCTTGGTACATCGGGCTTGTGTTCTGAAGACACTGCTTTTGTTCTTGAGAGCGCTTCTGGGTTCTAGGAGCATGTTGTGGCAGGCCTAGAGGAATGCCGGGACGGTCGGTCTCTGCTCCACGAGGGGGGGACTGTGCGGGAGGCGGGGCGTGATCAGGAGAGAAAGAAGCGCACAGACACGATTCATCGTCGACTCCCCGGAACAGATGGGGAAGCTGGGGAGCGGGGGGGAAGACAGGAGCCCAGAAAACCTAGGAACATGTGGGGGATCCTGTTATTTGTGCGTATTGCTTTGTGTGTCCCAGGGCCCCTTCAAGTGAGGTGGAGGGAGGAGGGAGGAGGGAGGAGGGAGGAGGGAGGAGGGAGGAGGGAGGAGGAGGAGGAGGGAGGAGGGAGGAGGAGGAGGAGGAGGAGGAGGGAGGAGGAGGAGGAGGAGGAGGGAGGAGAGGAGGAGGAGGAGGAGGGAGAGGAGGAGGAGAGGAGGAGGAGGAGGAGGAGGAGGAGGAGGAGGAGGAGGGCCGGGCGTCGGCACCAACCCGGGGGGGTCCTCCCGCCCCCGCGCCGCGCGGGCGAGGGGGCGGCGCGCTGCCCCCCGGGGGCGCGGCAGGTGACCGCTCGCCGCCTGGCCAAGCGGCCGCTGGCCACCGCGCGCGAGGAGGCGCCCGCGGCCGCCGCCGCGCGCGCTCCGCTGCCCCCGGGGTCTTGCGTGTATAGGGTGAGCCCAAGCCTGCTGATGGCGCGTCTCCTCCCCCTCCTCCTCCTCCTCCTCCTCCTCCTCCTCCTCCTCCTCCTCCTCCTCCTCCTCCTCCTCCTCCTCCTCCTCCTCCTCCGCCGCGCGCGCTCCGCTGCCCCGGGGTCTTCTATCTTGGCATCGCTCGGACGTGTGCATGTTTCCTTTCGGCGAGGACCATCGAGGAGCATCCTGGATCGTTTGGCGAAAAAAAGCCAAAGCCACGCACGACACCGAACAAAGACACAGGGAATGGACGCCCGAGCGATGGCCAGATAGAGGGTGAGCCCGAACCTGCCGATGGCGCGTCTCCTCCTCCTCCTCCTCCTCCTCCTCCTCCTCCTCCTCCTCCTCCGGCAGGGGGGGAGGGGGGAGGGCGGGCGGGAAGAGGGCGGAGCAGGAGTCTGGGCCTCCCAGGCGGGGTCCGAGCAGGTGGGGTCGGAGGGCCGTGCCGCATCGCCGATGCATCGCCGAGGCGGCTCGATGTGGAGCCCGGCTTGCCTCACGTCGACGTCGCCGCTGCATTGCCCACGTCGACGGTGCGTCGCCGACGTGTCGGCGACCTATGCTGCAGAAGGGACGGGGCTTCCGTGGCTGCCCGACGGGCTGGGCTCGACGAGCCCGCCGCCCCCACGGGTCGGGCCGCCCCCTGGGGACCTCGGCTCCCCGCACGTCTGCGGAGGCGCCCGGGCCCGCCGGGGTCGTCTGGAGGGTCCGTTGCCGGCGGTCCGTGTGGCACTGGGGACTGGCCGCGTGCGGGGGAGCGGGCCCGGGCACTCGCGGCGCAGGGGCTGCCTCTCACTGCCCCCCGGGTCTGCCTGCCTGCCCTCGGCACGTGCCGCTCCCGGCTCGGGTGCCGTCGCAGGGTGCCCCTGGCCTGTGGTGCCCCCAGGGTTGATTGGTGCACTCCGCGAGTTTGCCTGTCGCAGCTCGGCTGGCCCGGCGTTCCGGACTCGCCTGGCAACTCTTCGGTTCGCACTGCAGGTGTGGCCGCTTGGGGACTGGTTGCTGCAGTGGTCCGGGTGCGACGGGGCTGCCGCCTTCGAGGAAACGGCCTGAACAGACCCAGCTCGCCCCTCTCCTTCGGTTTGGGGAAGTCGGGCGGGGCCGGGACATGGATGAGATCCTTCCAGAGCGTTCCAGGACGCTCTCGGAGCGTTCCAGAAACGCTCAGAGAGGACCGCGCCCCATGTCGCCCCGTCCGATGTTGTCTTGGTCCTGGCCTCGTCTTGGCGCCTCGGGGGGCGAGGGGCGGCGGGGCACGAGGTGGGAGCGGGTGGGGAAAGGAGGCGTGTGCGGGGCGGAGGGAGGAGGACGTACAATATCGGAGCGTGAATTACCTGCCCCGCTCTCGCTTCCAGGCTAAACCGAGTCATACCACGCGCCTCCTCGTCAAGCGGCCAGACCAGTACAGGCCGTGGTTTGGCATCGTTTGGTATCTCTTGGAAGCGAGGGTGGTCAGAAGCGAGGCAGGTTTGTTTCCCCCCAGTATAGAGTGCTCTCGACGACTTTCGCGGGTGCAGCGCTGTGGTGATGCAGTGGGTGCGGTAGGTTCGCGTCGTGTCGACCGACAGCGTTTTTTTGTTGAACTCCGGCAGCGACCCAGAGTCGGTCGATGTTGAACAAGCTAACGTTTGGGACACGGCCGATCGTTCAGGGTTGAACTATCCTCGCGGTGTCAGAACCAACGTCGAAGTCGGCACGACACGAACCTGATGTAGCGGTGCTTGCCAGGCGCACCAGCACAGCAGCAAGTCGTCAAGGACATGGGGGAGCAAGAGGAGTGGATCCAGTACGAGCGTGTCAGATCTGCGTAGCCTGGCGAAGGACCCAACCATATGCAGTTGTGGGTACCGTCGTTGTATGCACCGCGTTCGCTGGATCGCCCTATGGGCCCACGAAACGTGTGAGGGGTGTGCCAAAATGGGTGCGGTGGGCGCATGCGAGCGCTGGCATGTGGGCCTTCGGTGGAGCTCCCGATGGGGCTACGAAGCGTGTGAGGGTTTGTATCAACATAGGCGCGGTGGTCGCACGCAGGCACCGGCATCTGGGCCTCGGGTGGGGCTCCCCATGAGGCTACGAAACTCGTGAGGCGTGCGCCAGAGTGGGTGAGGTGGGCGCCTGCGAGCGCTGGCGTTTGTCAGGAGGGAAAGAAACACACAGACACAATTAATCGTCGATCCCCAAGAAAATATGGGAAAATATGGGAATTGGGCGGGAATACAAAAACCCAGAAAATATGCGAAAATATGGGGAATCTTTTTATTTGTGTGTATTTATTTGTGTGTCCTGGGCCCCCTTGAGTTTGGGCCTTTTTGTTCCAGCACCCGCGCGGCGCACGTGGCGCGCACCGTTCGCGACTGGCTGCAGGCAGGGCAGCTCGTCTCGCGCCGCCGCTCGGGCGCCCAGAGGCGCGCCCGCCCGCGCCCTCACCGAAACGGTACGGAGGGCCTGCGTGAACCGCGCGAGGACGCCGACCAAGAGAGAGAGAGAGAGAGAGAGCGAGGCGATCGCAGCTTGACGTTGTATGCTCCAGTGCCGCGATCAGCGCCTGTGAAAAATGCGGGCGGTGGCAGCAGGCATTGCCGTTGCTGGGCACGATGCGGGAGGCGAAGTTGGAGCCAGACGTCACCAGCTACAGCGCTGCGATCAGCGCATGTGAGAAAGGTGGACAGTGGCAGCACGCGGTGCCGCTGCTTAGCGAGATGCGGGAGGTTGAACTGAGCCCAAACATCATCAGTTACACCAGTGTGATCAGCGCGTGTTCAGCGTAGGCGGGCCGTGGCAGCAGGCGTTGTCGATATTGGGCGACATGTTAACAGCAACGCTAAACTTGGACGTCCGTTGCTGCAAGGCGGGCAGTGGCAGCAAGCGTTGGCGGTGATGGGGCAGATGCAGCGGCTGAAGTTGGAGCTTGACGTCGTCTGCGACACTTGTGGCGTCAGCGCGTGCTGGAATAGCGGGCAGCGGCAGCAGGCTTTGTCGCTGTTCAACGAGATGCGAGAGGCGAAGGTGGAGCCCAATGATCGCCGCGTGCGAGGCAGCTGGATCATGGCAGCAGGCGTTGTCGCAGTTCGGCAAGATGCAGGAGGCGAGCGTGGAGCCAGACATCATCAGCTACAACTGTGGGATCAGCTCAGCGGGTGCAATAATGGCGAGCAGAGGCAGCGTGCACTGGCGCTGCTTTCCGAGATATGGGAAACGACGATGGGGCCAGATACCATCAGCTTCATCGGTGGGATCAGCGCGTGTGCAATCAGTATGAAGTGGTAGTTGGCTCTGTCTTTGCTTGGCGAGATGTGGGAGGCGATATTGGAGCCAGACGTCGTCATCTACAACGTTGGGATGGGCGCGTGCAAGATGGGCATGCAACGACAACAGGCGCTCTCGTTGTTGAGCAAGATGCAACAGGCGAACGTGGAGCCGAACACCATCAGCTACAAAAGTGGAATCGGCGTGGGCGAAACATGCGGGCACCGGAAATGGGCGCTGGCGTTATTCAGCGAAATCGAATTGGGCCTTTTTGCTCAGCGGAAGGCACAGTATCGTTGCCCTGCCGATCCAAACACATTAGAACAATGACACATGTGCTTGCGAGAAAGGTGGGCAGTAGACGCAGAGGTGACCACTGCCCAGCGAGTCTTGCAAGTGATCTTTTGGGCCATACACCACCAGCCACGGCCTTCGCATCAGTCCATGTGCCACATATGGGGGATCGTCATCATCATCATCATCATCATCATCATCATCATCATCATCATCATCATCATCATCATCACCATCATCACCAGCATCATCACCACCACCTCCATCATCATCATCATCATCATCATCATCATCATCATCATCGCCCCTGCCCGCGCGCCTCTCCGTCCCCCGCGCCGCGCCGGTGCTTTGGCGGACGGGGAGGGCGCAGGGGAATGAGGAGGAGGAGCAGGAGGAGGAGGAGGCGGAGGAGGAGGAGGAGGAGGAGGAGGAGGAGGAGGAGGAGGAGAGGAGGAGGAGTTGAGGAGAGGAGGAGGAGGAGGAGGAGGAGGAAGCGGAGGAGGAGGAGGAGGAGGCGGAGGAGGAGGAGGAGGAGGACGAGCACGAGCACGAGCAGGAGCCTCCCCTCTGCCCCCGACCTCCCCCCTCCCG
>CAUYUJ010020531.1:0-50000 GCA_963575745.1 Prorocentrum cordatum | reverse complement strand
ACACAGAGACACACAGAGACACACAGAGACACACAGAGGCACACAGAGACACACAGAGACACACAGAGACACACAGAGACACACAGCGACACACAGCGACACACAGAGACACACAGAGACACAGAGAGACATAGAGACACAGAGAGACACAGAGAGACACAGAGAGACACAGAGAGACACAGACACAGAGAGACACAGAGAGACACAGAGAGACACAGAGAGACACAGAGAGACACAGAGACACACAGAGACACACAGAGACACACAGAGACACAGAGACACAGAGACACAGAGAGACACAGACAGAGACACAGACACACAGAGACACAGAGAGACAGAGACACAGAGACACAGAGACACAGAGACACAGAGACACAGAGACACAGAGACACAGAGACACAGAGACACAGAGACACAGAGACACAGAGACACAGAGACACAGAGACACAGAGACACAGAGACACAGAGACACAGAGACACAGAGACACAGAGACACAGAGACACAGAGACACACAGAGACACAGAGACACAGAGACACAGAGACACAGAGACACAGAGACACAGAGACACAGAGACACAGAGACACAGAGACACAGAGACACAGAGACACAGAGACACAGAGACACAGAGACACAGAGACACAGAGACACAGAGACACAGAGACACAGAGACACAGAGACACAGAGACACAGAGACACAGAGACACAGAGACACAGACACAGACACAGAGACACAGAGACACAGAGACACAGAGACACAGAGACACAGAGACACAGAGACACAGAGACACAGAGACACAGAGCACAGACACAGAGGCACAGAGACACAGAGACACAGGAGACACACACACAGACACAGAGACACACAGACACAGAGACACACAGACACAGAGACACAGAGACACAGAGACACAGAGACACAGAGACACAGAGACACAGAGACACAGAGACACAGAGACACAGAGACACAGAGACACAGAGACACAGAGACACAGAGACACAGAGACACAGAGACACAGAGACACAGAGACACAGAGACACAGAGACACAGACACAGACAGACACACACCACACAGAGACACAGAGACACAGAGACACAGAGACACAGCGACACAGACACAGACACAGGCACAGACACAGACACAGACAGACACAGACACAGACACACGCACACCACACGCACACACGCACACACGCACGCACGCACGCCGCACGCCCGCACGCACGCGCGCACGCACGCACGCGCGCACGCACGCGCGCACGCGCGCACGCGCGCGCGCGCACGCGCGCACGCGCGCACGCACGCACAGGCGCACACGCGCACACGCGCACACGCGCACACGCGCACACGCGCACACGCGCACACGCGCGCGCACGCGCACGCACGCGCACGCACGCGCACGCACGCGCACGCACGCGCAAGCACGCGCACGCACTTGCACGCGCACGCACGCGCACGCACGCGCGCGCACGCACGCACGCACGCACCACCCACGCACCCACGCACCCACCCGCACCCACCCGCACCCACCCGCACCCACCCGCACCCATCCACACCCATCCACACCCACCCACACCCACCCACACCCACCACCCACCCACCCACCCACCCACCCACCCACACGCCCACCCACTCACCCACGCACCCACACACCCACACACCCACACACCCACACACCCACACACCCACACACCCACACACCCACACCCCCACACCCCCCACCCACACACCCACACACCCACACACCCACACACCCACACACCCACACCCCACACACCCACACACCCACACCCCACACCCCCCACACCCCACACCCCCACACCCCCACACTCACCCCACACCCCACACACCCACACCCCCACCCCCCACACCCACCCCCCACACCCCACACCACCACACCCCGCCCCACCCCCACACCCCACTCCCCCAAACCCCCCCACCCACACCCCCACAACCCCACACCCCCACACCCCACACACCCACACACCCACACACCCCCACACCCCCACACCCCCCCACACCCCACACCCACACACACCAACACACACCCACACCACACCCACACACCCCCACACCCCCCACACCCCACACCCCCACACCCCCCACACCCACACCCCCACACCCCCCCCCACCCCCCACACCCCACACCCACACACCCACACACCACACCCACACACCCACACACCCACACACCCCCACACTCCCACACCCCCACACCCACCACACACCGCACACCCGGCCACACCGCACACCCACACACCACACACACACACACACCACACACAACCCACACACACCACACACCCACACACCACACACACACACCCACACACCCCACCCACCACACACACCCACACACACCCACACACACCCACACACCCACCCACCACCCACCGCCCACACACGGCACACCACACGCGCACACACACGCACGCGCACACACAACACACACACGCACGCACGCACGCACGCGCACGCGCACGCGCACGCGCACGCGCACGCGCACGCGCACGCACACGCACACGCACACGCACACGCACACGCACACGCACACGCACACCACACACACACACACACACACACACACACACGCACACGCACACGCACACGCACACGCACACGCACACGCACACGCACACGCACACGCACACGCACACGCACACGCACACGCACACGCACACGCACACGCACACGCACACGCACACGCACACGCACACGCACACGCACACGCACACGCACACGCACACGCACACGCACACGCACACGCACACGCACACGCACACGCGCACGCGCACGCGCACGCGCACGCGCACGCGCACGCGCACACGCACACGCACACGCACACGCACACGCACACGCACACTCACACACACACACACTCACTCACACTCATTCACACTCACACTCACACTCACACTCACACTAACACTAACACTCACACGCACACTCACACTCACACTCACACTCGCACTCACACTTACACTCACACGCACACTCACACTCACACTCACACTCGCACTCACACTTACACTCACACACTCGCACACTCACACACTCACACACTCACACTCTCACACTCTCACACACACACACACACTGCGCACCGGGGACGCTCTGCCCGGCGCTGGCCCTGTGGCTGCAGGGAGCTGCGGGAGGGCCATGCCAGTCCACTGCGGCTCTCCCGCGAAGCCCAGGTCCGCTCAGAAGCGGTCCCCGAGGCCCCTCCGAGGGTTAGGGGGTCACTTGCGAACCTTACCCCTACCCCCCACGATTTCTGAGGGGAAGGGTAGGGTTCGCAAGTGGCCCCTCCCGGGGTCCATCCCCGACCCGCTCCTCGCGGCGGGACCCCGCCGCGGCGACGAGGCTCTCCCCCCGGGCGGGCCCCGACGGGGGTTTCGCGAGCAGCCGCAGGGAGGGCCGCCGCGGCCCCGCCCTCCCGGCACGTTATTCTCCGAGGCGGGCCCGGCCGCGGCGCCGGGGAGGCTCCCCCCGAGGCGGCCCCGAAGGAGGGACGCTCCACGGTAGGGAGGGCCGCCGCCGTCGGGATGCCCGGCCCTCCCCCTCCAAGGGCCTGCCAGGCGGCTTGGCATCGCTCGGACGTGTGCTTCTTCTCCTCGGCGAGGGACCATCGAGGAACATCCTTCATCATTTGGCGAAAAAGCCACGCACGAAACTGAAAAAAAACAGGGAATGGACGTCCAAGCGATGGCGAGGCGGCGGGGCGGGGCCGGCGTGGGGGGGGCCACCTCGGGCGCTGCGCTCGGAGGAGGGGAGGGGGGGAAGAGGGGGGGAAGAAGCGGCAGGAGGGGGAGGGGAGGAGCTCCAGGACCGGCCACAGCTCGGCGGCGAGCGAGAGGGGGGGGGAGGCGAGAAGGAGAGGGCCTTCTCAGAAGGCGGCGGGACTTCTCAGAAGCCTTCGCGATTTCCGAGAAGTTTTTAATGTCTTCGGGGAAGGCTTAGAAAACTTTTCAGAAGGCTGGGGGACTTCGAGCCTTCTGAGAAGGCCTTCTCCTTCTCATTTCCCTCCCCGGGCTCGCCGCCGAACAACGCTGTTTAGTTTGGTTTGGGCATTTGTTATGTTTTCGTGTTGTGATTCGTTTCTACTTCGTGGCATGCTTCGTTTGGTTTTCAAAATCTCGCCTCGCTGTTCGTGTCGTTCGTTGGGCACGCGTTTCGTTTTACACGTTCGCTTCAATCGTCGGGTCTCGTTCCGTGTTCCCTCTTCGACGCCATTTCGCGTGGGCGATCTTTGCAGGAGATGAACGCGGGGGGGGGAGCATGGCGAGGAGGAGGAGGGAAGAGTGGGGAAGGGTGGGCGGGGGGGGAAGGGGAATGGCAGAGGAGAAGCGGAGGGCGGATTCCTACAGGAATCTCACATCTGACGTCGTGGGCGAGAGGTTTGCCGCACCGCCGCGCTCGGAGCCGGGACCCCCAGATGGCCTCTGTCCTCTCGAGCGCGGCGCCGCCGGCGGCGGCCGCGTCGGCGTCGCGCGGCGGGCTCGCCTCCCGCTCCGCGCGGTGCACTTCTCGCCGGCTCGCTGCTCTTCCTCCTCCTCCTCCTCCTCCTCCTCCTCCTCCTCCTCCTCCTCCTCCTCCTCCTCCTCCTCCTCCTCCTCCTCCTCCTCCTCCTCCTCCTCCTCCTCCTCCTCCCCCCCCCCCCCCCCTCCCTCCCCCTTCTCCTCCTCCTCCTCCTCATCTCCTAGGCCTCCTCCTCCTCCTCCTCCTCCTCCTCCTCCTCCTCCTCTCCATGTGCGAGCGTACCCACACGGTTGCGACCTCCGCCCGTCGCTCCGAGAGCACTCGCTTTGCTCGGGTGCTCGCTCGCGGTCCCCGCGCGGTCCTCAGGGCCACCTTCGCCGCCGTCTGGCCAGAGGGGCCACGTGAGGCCCTTCCGCTCGAGCCCGGCAGGGTTTCTCGCTGGGCGTATGGATGGACCTTCTATAGCATCTTCTCGTGGCTCGACACCTTTTGGGGGGTCGCATGACGAGTTGCGGAAGCCCTGTCGGTGGAATTGCGCCGCCGCGGCACGCGGACCACGGGCAGCGCGCGCGTCGGGACCTCCAGAAGGCAGTTTCCAATTTTTATTGATCTTCATTTGGCAATGGCAACGCATCGGTCAATCGGCCGCTTCCCAGAGGACTTCGTTGGGCTCGCGCTTCACCTCTGCCGCTTCTGACTTCTCTCACACGTCACTCTCTCGCAGCTCCCAGCGTCGTAGCCGACAGCGTTAGAATCTAGTTTCTCCTCTCCCGATGCAGCCTTGTCGCAGTCATTCGGGGGTTGCATTTGCGTGGACATGCACATGGCCAGCCACGTCTTTGCCATCCCCGCACGAGCTGTCCCACACGTATCTTGCCAGGCTGAGCGCTGAGCGCTTGCTTGCATTTCTTAGGGCTCCAGCTTCGCCTCTGCCGTTGCAGCTTGCTCGCACGTCTTTGGCACGATGCCCCAGCGTTGTAGCTGATGGCATCGGGCTCTAGCTTCGCCTCTCCCAATACAGCATAGTCACGCTCTAGCTGGTGTCGGGCGTCATCGTCGCCTTCCGCTGCTCGCTGAGGGCCGATATGGCTCCAGCTTCGCCTCCCACTTTCGCAGAGAGGCGTCGAAGCCTCCTGCTTCACGCCATCGGTCTCTAGCCTCGCCTGCCCCTTTTCACGCGCCCGCATTTCGGCACTGCAGCCGATGTCGGGCTCCTATGTTCTCCTCCCCATCCACGCTGGTCCCTCCATGTCTGGAGGGATCGTGGGTTGGGCCATATTGATCTTCGGCGACCTCCACCCGGCTCTTCAATGCGGGGGTCTTGGGACGGGCCTAGTTCAGTTCCGCCTTGACACGCAGCGCGAGGCGGACCTGCGGAATTCGCCCCAGCCCTCGTGCTCTCCCAGCCCAGGACCAACCCTTACCAGCCTGGAACATATCCCTATCCCTATGCTGGGCACCTCCTCGTCACGATGCCAATCTTAGGGATTCCCTTTTTTTTTGAGGGCGAATCCCTAAGATTGTCATCGCCTTTTGGCGTGCCAATCTTAGGGATAGGGATACGTTCGAGGCTGGTAAAACCCCTCCGCGGGGGACGAGGGCGCCAAGGACGCCGGCAGCGCAGCTGCCGCCGACGCCGCGCGCCAGACCGCTCGCCTGGATGAAGGCAGGTCGGGACATGGGATCGTGTTTTTGATTCCGTGCTCTGCCGATCGGCGCGGGGCCTCGCACCCCCCCCTTCCTCCACGGAGTAGATCTCGGCTGCTTCTGGCGCCCGTCTCGGGTACAGCCAGGGCCCCGGGTAAGGGGACCCGGTCAGCGCAAGGGCCCCGGAGCCTTTGCATCGCAAGGGCCCCGGAGCCTTTGCATTGGCCAGCATCACTAGACCAGGTCTGCCGTAGCTGGTGCTTTCTTCGGGTGACGGCAGTTCCGGTTCGTGGAACGGGGCGGGGGGGGCGTCCTCCAGTACGCAGCACTGAGCCAGATCCCACCACACCCAGTTCCGCCAACGCCCGACTGTCTCGGGCAGGTGGAGCTTCCCCCGCAGGACGCGCTGCTGCAGACATTCGCATGAAGCAGAGGTCCAGAGCCAGACCCCCCCCCTCCCCCCTTCCCCTTCTCCGCCCAATGCCGAAGCGCCGAATCAGAAAACGCTCACCATCGTGTTTTCTCGGGTAACTCCTAGAGGTCTGCCTCGTTCCTGACATGCCGGTGTCATTGCGCCGGTGCCCGGCTCTCCCTGCGGCTCACGGCGTTCCCCGAGTCGGCGCTGGCCTGCCCGAGCGGCCTCCCAGTGGGGGCGCAAACTGCACGCCCCACTTGCCTTGCTCGCGCGACTGCGCTGGGAAACAAAAAGAGTCGATTGACAGCTGCCCGTCCGTCTCGCACACCTTGATCCCAGCACCTGCTTATGACCTCTGGATTGAGCTTCGCCTCCAGCTTCTCGCGAGGTGCCAGGGTCGTGTGCCGCCGTTCGTCCCTCTCGCACGCCTTGACCCCAGCACCATAGCTGTCGACCTCGGGTTCCATCTTCACCTCGGGCTGCAGCTTGGCCTCCAGCTTTTCGCATGCCCCGCTTTTGCTGTCCGTCCTTGTCGCACGCCTTGAGCCCAGCGCTCTGGCTGATCTCGGGCTCTACCTTCCTCATCCACGTCTCGCTGGGTGGCCGCAGACCCTCAGGCTGCCACTGCCTACTGTGTCGGCCCTCCACTTGGGCACCACGCCTTCTCGTAGATCTCCGTCCACGGGCGACCCCGCGAGGGCCGTTGGAACAGTGGTGCCCAATCCAGCTCCCGCCTGGCGGCACGTGGCCAGCCAGCCCCTGCGGTCGGCGCGCCGGCGGTTGCTGCTGGCCGCTGCTTCTGGGGGAGGGGGAGGGGGCCCTGGGGCCACATGCGAACCCTGCCCCTACCCCCCACGATTTCTGAGGGGGAGGGTGGGGTTCACCTCGTTCGGGACCTCCCGAGCGACGTGACCCCCACCCTCCCCCTCAAAAATCGTAGGGGGTAGGGGTAGGGTTCGCATGTGGCCCCCTAGGGGCGCCTTCCTCCGTGGAGGGGCCCACGCCACGGCTCGGACTCGGACAGCACCCTCACGCACCACTCGGCACCCGGGCTGGGGGCTTTTCAGCTCCGCGGGTCCGTCGCTGGACGCGGCGACGGCCTCGCTGCTAAGCAACCCCGAGGAAGAGGAAGACGAATATTCAGAATACCAATAATCGTATTGATAATCGTAATAAGCATAATATTCATAAGAATAATGATACTAGGAAGGATGATGATGATGACGATGATGATGATGATGCTGATGATGATGATGATGATGATGGTGATGATGGTGAAGATGAAGATGATGCTGATGGTGATGAAGATGATGGTGATGGCGATGATGATGATGCTGATGATGATGACGATGATGGTGATGATGCTGATGATGATGATGATGATGGTGGTGGTGATGATGATGCGGATGAGGATGATGATGCTGATGCTGATGTCGATGATGATGAGGATGATGATGATGATGCTGACGATGCTGATGATGATGATGATGATGGTGATGATGATGATGATGCGGAAGATGATGATGATGATGATGATGATGATGATGATGATGATGATGATGATGATGATGATGATGATGATGATGATGATGATGATGATGATGATGATGATGATGATGATGATGATGATGATGATGATGATGATGATGATGATGATGATGATGATGATGATGATGATGATGATGAGGATGAGGATGAGGATGATGATGATGATGATGATGATGATGATGATGCTAATGCTGATGATGATGATGATGATGATGATGATGGTGGTGGTGGTGGTGGTGGTGGTGGTGATGATGATGAGGAGGAGGAGGCGGAGGAGGGGGACGAGGGGAGCATTTTGCATACTGAACAGAGTTCATAAGTTCATGTTTCTTAGCGTGCATGCGCCTACCCACACACGCATACATATAGGTTGTATGATTCTTCTGCCTGCAGAAAACGCCACCACCGCGCCAGCGCAGCGGCGCAGCGCGAAGGAGGTTGAGTTATGAGCGCGAGGAGGAGCTCATGGAGGAGCTTCCCTGGGGCCTCTTGAGGCCCTCTCGGCAGCCTTTAGGTCCGTTTGGGAGGAGGCTGTTGCAGTAGTAGTAAAGTCGTGGGGTCAGCAGCAACTGCGTTTGCACTGACAGTCGTTCTACATTAGAGGCGTCAGGTGTTGATACCTGGCCATGGCATGATATGCAGCCTGCGTCCGGCATCCTTTCCGGGCGCAGGCCATTTTCGTTGACAGGTGTCGATGTGTGCTCCCTCGTTCTCCTCCTTCCGGTAGTTCGTTCCTCCTTCGGCGTATCCTTATATTCGGACGCCTGCATGCTGGTGATGGCTCCCCCCATGTCTGACCTCAGGCAGGGTTGATTGGCCGTGAGACGTGTGGCAACTGTCTATGTCCAAAGCCCAGACCGATGACAGGCAGAATATTAGCGCCCAGATTCGTGATCTGTTTCCGTCATGACCAGATCGTATTGTCGTGTTGGATCACCAGATGTACCCAATCATCGGATCGCCCACCATACTGCTCGCTGAAGTGCGAAAGCTAGCAGAGCCAGTTGTCTCGGGGCGCAGGTCGTGGACAGGAAGGGATGGTACAGTGCATGTTGTCTTCCTGAATTGGCGTGCGGAGGTGAAGCGGTGACCTGCTCAGTCGACATCGCTGTGTGGACTGTTGTGATGCGCCTAAGCTGCCAGCGCGATGGCGCTCCAGTGCTGTGCGACTGGGGCTTGTTTCACTGTCTGGGTCCTCCAGCAGTCAGGGGCGACGATAGGGGGGATAGGCTCAGGCGCGGATGCATCGACCCCCAATCGCCCATTCATCGCCGATACGATTCTGATGGCCCCATCCCGCCCAGGAACGTGGAGACTCGCCATCGGGGGCCTATCGCCGATCCATCGGCGACGTATCGCTGACTCCAGCCCGATATCCTCCCCCCGAGCTGGACCCCCTGATCGTTTCCCCTCCAGTCGGAGACCAACTGTCAGGCTTCTCGCAGGTCGGCGGTGCTCGCACGGCCTGCAGGACCTGCTGCGGCTGCCCTGCGGGTCTTCCGCGCACTTCCTTCCTGGCTCGCTCCCTTTGCGGGGAAGCTGGGCCGCCCCCCCCCCCCCCAAGCGCCCGGAGGCAGGGGTTGGGGACGCGCGGTTGGGAGAGCTCCAGCTCTGGTGTTGCCACAGGTGCCCCTGGCCCAGCAGGGCCTGGCCAGTCGGCTTCGGCCGTGTCGGCCCGATCCGCTCCCGAGCTTCCGACGATCCTGTGCGGCCCGATGCTCGCATGGCGTTGCTGTGCCTTCTGGCGCCGCCGACCCGATTCGATTTCGATCCCGTGCCGTTGCAGCCCGAACAGCTGCGCAGTTCCACCTGCTCCGACTTGCCGAGCCGATGCTGGCCGATCCTGCCCAGGGTGCCCCCCCCCGAGCTGTCCAGATCGGGGACGGAAAGAGGGGGGTGCTGACTAGGGGGGGGTGGATTTCATGGCGGGGGCCATGATATCTCCCCAGGTTTCAAGGCGCCTCTTCTTATTTCATTACGTCCCTGGCCCCCCCGCTGGGCCGCGCACATGCCGCCGGTCATGATTTGCACCACCCCCCTCTTGGACCCCCCCCTCTTGGCCGCTCCCGACCAGAGGCATGCGACCACGGCCCTCGGAGAGCACCCCTCGCGCGGCGCTCCGGAGACGGGGCCGAGGAGCCGGGGACGCGCCCCTCTCCGGCCGCCGGGCCCTGGGGCACCTCTGGCGACCCCCGGGTGCCAGTTCTGGGCGCCCGACATGGGTACGGAAAGAGTGGGTACAGTCGAGGCGTTGACCTCAGGAGCCCTAAATAAGGAACGAGGCCCCTATTTTCCATGAGTTGAGCTTCGATTTCGCATCGAAAGCCTAAGGAAAATCTAAGGCAAGATGCGAAACAATCAAGGAACACGGAGCCCCTCCCCAACGAAAAGGGTTCTTTCTTCAGGGCCCCGACTGTACGATGCCGAACAGCAGTTCCTGCTCCTTTTGAACAGGACTCGCCGCGTCCAGGCCGCCGCGGCCTGTGTCCACTCGAGACAAGAAGCCGCCCGCCCAACAGCGGCCGCTGTTGGCTTGGGACAGCATTTGTCGTTGGGCACTGTACCCATTCTTCCAGGAGAGGAAAAAACACAGACACAATTAATCGTCGACTCCCAGAAAATATGCGAAGATATGGGAAGTGGGGGGGACGACAGAAGTCCAGAACCTATGGGAAAATATGTGGGGGATGTTTTTATAAACTTGTGTGTATCCACTCGTGTGTCCCAGTTCCCCTTCAATTTGTCGTTGGGCACTGTACCCCTTCTCTCCGTACCCATGTCGGGCGTCCGAACGCCCGACATGGGTACGGAGGAGGAGGAGGAGGAGGAGGAGGAGGAGGAGGAGGAGGAGGAGGATTCTTCCGTTGTCGTTGGGCACTGCACCCCTTCTCTCCGCACCCGCTTCGGGCGCCCGAACGCCAGAGGGTTGCGGCGCGCCGGCCAGGTTTCCTCCGCGCGCCGCCCCCCCGGCGCCCGCCCCCGGCAGCTATAGCCTTTTGCTGCCGGCGAGGGGGCGGCGCCCATGCTGCCAAAAGGAGCTCGCGCGAGAGCCGCCGGCGCGCGCTCCCCTCCGAGGGGGGCGCGCGCCGGCGGCTCCATCCTCCTCCTCCTCCTCCTCCTCCTCCTCCTCCTCCTCCTCCTACCCAGGATCTGCAGGCCAAGGCGTCTGGAGAGACTGGCTGGGTGGGGCCATAAAACGGCGCGAAAATCGGGGCAAAATCGGATCGGGAGAACTCGAAATCTCGGAGAGTTTCGGCGGGTTGGGAGGATGTCTTGGGCGCCGCGGCCGCGCCAGAGCGCTCCGGAACGCTCTGAGAGCGCGCCGGAACGCTCTGGAGCGATGTATCCCGATCGTGGCCCTGTTTTAGGTGAGGGCGCAGACGTCCAGAGGGCATGTCGGAGGTAATTTCTGTTGTGCTGCCGTGTTGCACTTGCTTTGCTTCCGCGGCCCCGAGGCCGTCAGGCAACGGCCTGGGATGGAAGAGGGGCCCTGGAAGGTGCCTGGGAAAGGGACCGATCTTCTGGAGGCTGGGCGTGACCCCAGCAGCCCATCCAGAAACGATGCCCAGACGAGCTGTCTTGATTAGGGATGTGGATGAGCACACATGGGAACCAA
The DNA here is from genome assembly GCA_963575745.1 of Prorocentrum cordatum. Lineage (NCBI taxonomy): Eukaryota > Dinophyceae > Prorocentrales > Prorocentraceae > Prorocentrum > Prorocentrum cordatum. The sequence continues at coordinate 38,295 of CAUYUJ010020531.1, read as the reverse complement.
GGGCCGGGTAAGACGTCATGCCCCAAGAGGGGGAGGACGGAAGAGGAATCGGAAGAGGAGGAAGAGGAGGAGGAGGAGGAGGAGGAGGAGGAGGATCCCAGGCAATCCCAGATGGCCACCAGCGATCGAGGAGCTCGCACCTACACCAGTCGTGAATCCATACATACATATATATATATATGAATATCCAAAACACCACTAGAGACCAGTGACCACCTCTGGCCAGTCGATGCAGTCCACGCCTACGATGCAGATACCACACCCTATGGGTACTACTTTTGCCTACAGACCTGACTGGCTGACTGACTGACATCGACCGCGACAACATGCAATATGACTGGATACAGCAGCAGTTTGAGCAGCGACCGCACACGGAGCAAATATGTTACGACTACCAGGACAGGCTACGCAAGTATTGCTCAGGACACCCTGCCGCCACCTCCACACCAGTTCATACCTCACATCGACTTCTTCAGACCAAGACTACCCGAAAGCACACGTCACACACCACCAGCACCGCCGGCACGCCAACCCACACCACCATGGAAGCCGAAGACGCCACTACTCGCCACAGCCTCATCAGCTGCAGCGTGGGCGAGCGCGGCCACTGGGAGTGGCCGCGTGAGCCCGTGTGCCCACGAGAATGGTGGCACGTGGACCAGTGGGGCCAGATGGCTCCGATGGCAGGCGAGCCACAACTGGGGGAGCTGTGGTCCTTACCCCCCTGGGGGACCCATCGATTTCGACACCCCTCTCGAGAGCTCGTCGAGGCGATGGGTTCCCCCAGGGGGGTAAGGACCACAGCTCCCCCAGTTATGGCTGGTCGGGATGGGGGTCGTTCTCTGGTGCTGGAGCGAACTCCTCGCGTGGCGGACCGTCGCCCTGTGCTGCGTGGGGCTCGGCGGCCAGGGCGCCCGGCGTTTCCTTGCGCACATCGGGACTCTCATGTTCGGCGTGCGCGGCCCACGGGCGTGCTGCTACCACTCAGAGCGTGAATTACCTACCCCGCTTTCGCTTCCAGGCAAAACCAAGTCATACCACGCGTCTCCTCGTCAAGCGGCCTGACCAGTACAGGCCGTACTTTGGCATCGTTTGGTATCTCTTGGAAGCGAGGGTGGTCAAAAGCGAAGTAGGTTTGTTTTCCCCCTAACAACGGTTTTCGCGTCGCAACCGAGCGCTGAGCAACAAGCACAACATGCTCAAGCGTCTCCAGGCAATCTGGCACCGTCCGCGGGGCAGCCGGCCTCTCGCGTTTGGCGTGCGCTTCCTCAGCCAGGATTGCTTTGGAAGGGCATCGTTCTGCCCCTGCAGCCCCAGTACATGGTAGTGGTGGAGGCTTCTTCCCCTTGCATGTTGGATACGGTCCACTCAGCGTATATTAGGTGACTGGCGCAGGCTCGCCTCTCTCATTCTAGCTGGGCCTCCAGCCTGACATCAGCTCGGCTCGGGCGGGTGTCTCCCCAAGGCCGACCCACGGAGGTGGACCCAGGCGGGCGATACAGAGTCCTCCTCCTCCGCCTCCTCCTCCTCCGCCCCCTCCACCTCCTCCGACTCCCCCTCCTCCGCCTCCTCCTCCTCCTGCCGACCCCTCCCTGCCGGTTGGCTCGATGGCAGCGGCGAGGACCCCACGTCGCCCCCTGGCGCGAAGCGCGAGGAGGGCGTCGGCCTGGCGCATGCGGCGTTCGCCGCTTCGCCCGCGGCGGCCATGGAAGGCAGCGGCATCCAGGAGCTGCCCCGCGGCGGCTCGAGGACGGAGAGGACGACCGGACGACAAGACGGCGGCAGCAGCCAGGGCGAAAGGACGGCGGCCGCTGGAGGGCGGTGGCAGCCAGGACGAAAGGACGGCTCGAGGCGGAGATCGGAGGAGGGCAGAATGCCGATGCGCCGGTGCCCGCCCGTCGTTCGTCGCACCCGACGGATTCGCCTCGGAGCCCTCGCCAGAACGCGCCCGGGTAGAGGCCCTGGGAGCGGCGGCACCGGCGCCGCTCCGTGTTCTCTCCAGGGAGAGGCGATCAGGCAGGGGAGTGGAGGGCGGGGAGGGCACGGGAGGGGAGGGGAGGGGAGCCGAGGGAGGGGAGGGGAGGGGAGTGGAGTCGTCGTGGAGGGGAGTGGAGGGGAGTGGAGTCGTCGTGGAGGGGAGGGCGGGAGTGGAAGGAGGGGAGGGCAGGGGAGCGGAGAAGCCGGGCAGGCAGTGCCCGGGAGCGAGCAGGGGGGGGGGAGGGCGGGGGGGCGCGCGGGCGTGTCCCGAGCGGCCGTGCGGCTCTCGAGGCTCGGAAGGGCGCGCGGCTGGCCCAGCCCGTCGAGTGGTCGCGCAGCGGGCTGAGGAGAGGCCGCCAGCTAATCCAGAGGGACGCGAGTGCGTGTGCGTGTGCGTGTGCGTGTGCGTGTGCGTGTGCGTGTGCGTGTGCGTGTGTGTGTGTGTGTGTGTGTGTGTGTGTGTGTGTGTGCGTGTGTGTGTGTGTGTGTGTGTGGGTGTGTGTGTGTGCGTGCGTGCGTGCGTGCGTGCGTGCGTGCGTGCGTGCGTGCGTGTGCATATGTTTGTGCCTGTGTCGGTGTGTGTCGGTGTGTGTGTGTGTGTGTGTGTTTGTGTGTGTGTGTGTGTGTGTGTGTCTGTGTTTGTGTGTGTCTGTGTTTGTGTTCGTCTGTGTGTGCGTCTGTGTGTGCTTGTCTGTGTGTGTGGCCGTGTGTCTGTGTCTCTCTGTGTGTGTGTGTCTGTGTGTCTGTGTGTGTGTGTCTGTTTGTGTTGTCTGTGTGTGTCTGTGTGTGTGTGTGTGTGTCTGCGTGTGTGTGTGTGTGCTTTTCTGTGTAAGTTTGTGTCTGTGTTTGTCGGTGTGCGTCTGTGCCTATGTGTGTCTGTGTGTGCGTGTCTGTGTGTGTGTGTGTCTCTGTGTGTGTGTGTGTCTGTGTGTGTGTCTTTGTGTGTGTGTGTGTCTGAGTGTGTGTGAGTGTCTGTGGCTGTGTGTGTGTGTCTGTGCGTGTGCATATGTCTGTGTCAGTGCCTGGTTCAGTTTGTGTGTGTGTGTGTGCGCGGGCGGGTCTCCCAGGAAGGTGTGGCGTGGGCGTGGGCGTGGGCGTGGGCGCGAGATCTCAGCTTGTTGGTGAGACGGGGCTCCGTACGGCCTTCCCTCCACGCCCCGTGCCAGGAGGAGGACTTCGTGGACTACGAGTCGGCAATCAAGGCGATCCCCGAGGCGAGCCCGGGCCCCGCGTTGGTTGGCCACGGGCCCAGCGGGAAGCCACCGAGCGGGGTGGCTATGGCCCAGGGCATCGCCGCACGGCGTAGGTCTCTGCACATTCTTGGGAGACCACCTCTGGGGGAATGTGGAGGTATTGGTGGGGACGGCCTTCTCCAGGGCACGAAGCTGCCCTTTCGAAGGGGTATAGGGGGTGGGTAAGGGGGTGGGTGGGTAAGGGTGGCAGGGGGGGAGAGGGGTGGGTAAGGGTGGCAGGTAGGGGTATAGGGAGTTGGTCAAGCTAGCCAGCTCGAGCGAGTCAAGCATGGCATGCCCATTCCCACCCGCCCTCCCACAACAGTGATGGCACAACGGACAGGCTGCTGTCTTCCCCCCCGCCGTACCCCTAACCCCCCCTAAATCCTTTCCGAAGGAAGCCTTCGGACCCCTCCCGGGTCCAAACGCACAACTTTTTCGAGTCGCGTCCAGCCGTGGCTTAGAGGAGGACCCCGAGGGCCAGAAAGCCTCGAACACCGATTCTCGAGGCAACGGACAGGCTGCTGTCTTCCCCCTCGCCGTTCCCCTAAACCCAGATCCGGTCCGAAGGAAGCCTTCGGACCCCTCCCGGGTCCAAACGCACCATTTTTTCGAGTCGCGTCCAGCCGTGACTTAGAAGAGGACCCCGAGGGCCAGAAATCCTCGAACACCGATGCTCGAGGCGCACAGTTCGAGCACCTCACTGAAACACTCCCCCTCGGCGCGCCGCCGACCATGACCTGTGGGCGGCGCCGGCGCCGTGCCGCCGCGACGGGCCCTCCCGGGCTTCGGGGCTCCTCGGAAGCTCTCGCGGCTCTTGGGCCCACATCCCCGACGATAAGATTTTCTCCGTGCTGGCGTTTTTCCGTCGACTTCGCGCGTTTTTCCCTCGACTTCGCCCTCCAGGGAACGGTTTTTGGCCCCCCGGACCAGTAAGAAAATATCCAGGACGCAAAACTGCTCCCGAGAAAGGGGTCGAGATCTCAGAAAGGCTTGGGACAAATTCGCCGGCCCAACGGGCCAGAGGCGTGCAAAGATCTGCGGTAACTAGTTAACAATCTTCTAGTTTGCGCGCGCGGGGCGGCCCCTGGGGGCCCCCGGACGAAAAGTACCCCGAGCAGGTCCCGGGCCAGCCCGACGGGCCAGAGGCGTGCTAAGATCTCCAGTAACTAGTTAACAATCTTCTAGTTTGTGTGCGCGGGGCGGCCCCCGGGGCCCCTGGACGAAAAGAACCCCGAGCAGGTCTTGGGCACGTCGGTCCCAGCGATGGTTTTCTTCTTCGGCGCTGACTTCCAGGTCCCAGAGCGCCCCAGGAACGCCCCAAGAGAGCCGAGACGCCCCCGCGACGATCCGATGGGCCCTGAGTCGCCGAAAGATCGTTCCAAGACGCCCAAGATGGCCTCCAGACGGCCGAAGACGCCGCCAAGAAACCGCGGGGAACCTCAGGAGGCCCTCCAAGAGCCTGAACAAGCAAAAACCTCCCAGGCATTCGTCACCCTGGGGCCTCCTGGAACGCCCCGGCGCCCAATGAATTGGCGAGCTACAAACGCGCGCCGAGCCAAAGCTGGAACGCAACTTTGAGAACATGTCGCTCGGCGCCCAAGCGGGAAGGTGATTTCATTCACTTCGAGCGGGGGGGGAGGGGGGTGTGCCGCGCCCAATTCTTGCCATGCACTTTTGCAGGCTGGACGACAAGAACAGCTATGTGGGCAGGGAAAATCAGCATGGCATTGTTTCTGACAAGTAAGGTGGACCCTCCCGCCTTGGGGTTGCCCCAGAAGTCCGCGCGCGATGTGCGTCGCGCCCCATTCCTGCCACGCATTTCGCATCGTCGACGACAAGTCAGGCCATGATGAAAGGAAAAACGGCAACTCTGTATTGTTTTTTACAATCAGGATGGGAGGGCCCGCAGCCTGCATGGGCGTCCGCGCGCGATGTGCGCCGCGACCCACTCCTGCCCCATATTTCGCACCGTCGGCGACAAGGCAAGCCATGCTGAGAGGAAAAAGCGGAGACCTTGTATTGCTTATTTACAGTCAGGATGGGCGGCCCGGATTGACGGCTGCGCGCGATGTGCGCCGCGTCCCATATGTGCGCCGCGTCCCACTGCTGCCACATATTTCGCACCGTCGGCGACAAGGCAGGCCATGCTGAGAGGAAACAGCGAAGACTTTGTATTGATTTTTTGCAGTCAGGATGGGCTGGCCCAGATTGACTGCCGCGCGCGATGTGCGCCGCGTCCCATTCCTGCCACGCTTTTCGCATCGTCGACGACAAGAAGGACGATGTTGAGAAGAAAAACGGGAACTTTTTATTGATTTGTTTAAAGTCCGGATGGGAGGTCCCGGATCGAGTTGCTATCGGCCAGAATACGAAGTAGGTGGGGGTATATAATAATAAGGAACAAGCATACAAAAAAGGGGCAGGGAGAAGGGGGAAGGGGGGAATTATCGTGTCAGTGTTGCTCTTCCTCAGCATAACTTAGGTCAACATGAGGTGTTGGTGGCCGGCGCCCCTGCCTTGCGCCCGCCTGTCTTCAAGGGCAGCAGGAGGGGGAGGCAGATGCTGGGAACCGCCGGGGATGAGGGAGCAGGAGTGAGTTGGTGGAGGAGGAGGAGGAGGAGGAGGAGGAGGAGGAGGAGGAGGAGGAGGAGATCCGTAGCCATTTGGCTCAAGCCATTTGGCTCAAGCCGTTGCCTGGGGCCTTCGCCTTCCCTGGGGTTGGGGTTCAAGGTGGTCGAGTGACCCGCACGACCCTCGACCAGCAGCCCTGCCCAGGGTGAGGGTCACCACTCACGATTACGGGTTTCAGGCGTGTTTCCACTCAGCCAGACACAAGATCGGCCAGTCCTCGTCAGTCCGTGCAATGGCGTGGAGTCAGTCTTGGCAGTATGGCAGAGGCAAAGGTCGCGCAGCAGAAGAAGCTGGGGATCGTGAGCGTGAAGCAGGCAAACCACGAGGTAAATGCGTCCACATGTGGCGCTGCCAGCACTGTGGGTGCAAGAAGACACCCTGGGCGCAGTGGTATTGCAAGCAATGCAGCAAGCCATGGGATGGAGGAGCGGCGGATGAAGGAGCCCTTCTCGACGTGGCGGACAACGACAGCCCGCCAGGGCTGGCACCGCGGGCCAAGGGCTTGCAGCCCCCGCCCGGTTTCAAGAGCAAGGAGTTGGAGCTGTCCAGCGAGGAGATCGACAATTTGGTCACGCTGGGCAACAAGATTGGAGACCGTGCCATGGAGAACAAGTACACGACCCTCCGTGAATACAAGAAGCGGCTCGACATGCAGCCCAAGGCAGTGCCGCTGCAGCTGCAGGCGCAGCAGGCACACCAGAGGGTGCTGCAGCTGGAGGCCAAGCTCAAGCAGGAGGTCAGCAAGTTCGAGCTCATGCAGGTGGCGCTCGAGGAGCAGACCCAGCTTGTGCAGGCCCTCACCACCGAGCTGGAAGAGGCGGATAGCAAGTACAAGGAATTGCTGGGCAACCTGCACGCAGACGTGGTCGGTGCGCCGAGTGAGCAGCCGCCTAGAGTGCCGCTGTCCAAGCTACTCGAAGGTGACCTCACGTGCTTCGACCTCGGGGAATGTGAGACGCTCTTCGGGCTTGTCGATTCCAAGCTGCACGAGGTTACGGAAGATGACCAGAAGCAGGCAGCAGAAAGGCGTGAGGAGATGCAGAAGGGGATTGCCGAGTGGGCGCAGACTCTCTTCGGCTCGGCGAAGCAGTTCGCGGAGAACCTCAACAAGGAGCACGCAGAGCACGTCAAGCGGGTGTCCACCAAGAAGCGCAGGACGGCCGAGGAGCCCCACGGGGCGCAGCCAGGCGGCCAGGGAGCGGGGACCCAGGCTGCAGGCGGCGCCGAGAGCGGTGAGGCGGCAACCACCCGGGGTCCGCCAGGCGCCGAGGCTAGCGCTGGTCGTGCTGCGGCTGGTGGCGCTTCTGACGGCCACACAGACGGAATGGTCGATTGCGACCGTTCAGGAGCCTTTTTGCCCGAGCCGAGCGATGTGCGCCAGGCTGCAAGAGCAGCGCTGGGACAGAACGGCAAAGGGGCAGCAGCAGGAGGCAAGGGCTTTGCAGGCAGCGCTGGAGGCGCTGCCGCGAGCCAGACGGCTGCAGGGGAGGGACGGTCGGGCGGGTAGCTGGGTTGGGGGTGCGGGGGAGTGGGGGGCGTCCCTGATGGGCAGCGTTGAGGCCTCGGCCGCGCGGCAGGTGCGGGAAGGTTCTCGTTGGCTTCTTTCTCCCTCCGCCGCTGCGCATGCCGCCACCGCCTCTCGGTCGTCCTCCCTTCTACTTCCCCAAGCAGGAACCAGCTTGTCCTGAGTGGGAGCCATCATTGCCGCAGCGTTTCTATTTAAGCAAGTCACAGTCTCGGAAGCTTGAGCGCCTGCAAGCTAGTTCAGTTTCCAGGGCTGACCAGGGGGAGAGTTTTTTCTCGGTAGAATCATGCAACACGACCTGTTGGAAGTCGGCGAAGCAGTATCTCGAGGGTGAGTGCCAGTCTAGCGTAGCAGTACTGCAGGATATCACTGTGGAACCGAGCGAGCTGCAGGAGCGTGAACAGACACTGCGAAGTCTTGGGTGGCATGCCAGTCTGACACCGTCCATAGTTACCGAAGCTGGAGGGCTCTCGTCTGGGGTAGCGGTGGCCTGCAGGAAGCACATAGGTCTGGGGATGCCCCCGACAGCTGTGCGAGACCTTCCTGCACCGCATCGGCAATCGCTACGATGGATCAATACGTTCGTCCCAGGCGGATTCATTCTAGGTTCAGTCTATCTTCCCGACGCAGACCCGCTAGGACCTGAAGGGAGTCGGATTCTCAGTCGGCTAGGAGAACGTCTTCATAGTTGGGGGCTGCCGTTCATCCTTGGGGGGGGGGGGGGGGGGCTGGAATGTATCACCTGAGGTGTTCAAGGAGATGGGGTGGGCTGGAAAACTCGGGGGCCAGGTCATCCATCCCAACACCTACACGTGTAAGTCGACAGCCAATGTTTGGAAGACAATCGATTATTTCGTGATGTCGGCAGGTCTTGCAGCGAATGCGCACTCGTGCCACCTCAATAGGAAGGCGCCCACCAAGCCGCATTGGCCTGTCATTGTGCAGTTTAAAGGCAAGCCGATGGAGCATCTTGTTAGGGTGCTCAAGAAGCCTGCCGCGTTCCCCAATGAGGTGGTCATTGGCCCGATGAAGGAGCCCCGCGACTACCGCCAGCTGCTGGCACAGGCGAGGCAGCGCGGTGGCCGAGAGGCTCTGGACATATGTTTTAGTGAGTTTATGGGGTTTCTTGAGGCGGAGCTGGGAGAGTACCGCGGGGTCTCGGATCAGGAGAAGTTCTTTGGAAGGTCCAGGGGGCCCGAGTTCAGGATGGTACCCGCCTTGAAGACCTCGGGAGGCAAGTATCCTGTTGGGTGTCCACGAAGCAGAGGATGGAGGAGAGTTGAGATTTGGTTCCAGGGGCTCGCGTACCTCAGGGCTAGCGCTTCGGAGTGGGGGAAGGCTAGCACCATGGGGATCCTGGGGCAAATGCGACGGGGCCCACACCAGCTTCGTGAGCAGCAGGATTGGGAAGGCTGGGGGCCTTCTCGAGAGCAGTTGATGTACGCGGATGTTGAGCAGCTCCGACGCTGGGGCGAAGAGGCTGGCAAGGTTTCAATTTCGCTGGAGAGATCGTTCGCCTCTGAACGGTCCAAGCGGTGGCGCGAGTGGGTCAAGCAAGCGGTGGCCAACGGAGGGGGCCAGGCCCACAAGTACAGCCAGGTTCCTATAGGTTGGATCCCTGAGGCCCCAGCTGGAGCTAAGAAGTCGGATGCCCCGAGAGTACCCATGGGCCCGCAGGAACAGGCTGATGACTTGTACGGTTACTGGCTTGGGCATTGGACCCCTCCAGAGGCTGCTAGGAGTCTTCCTGACCCCATTGAGTACCTCACGAGCGAGATTTATAAGCAGGCGCAGGAGCAGGGCAGCAGGCTGGAGGATCTAGTGGGCCCCCCAAAGACCCCCAGTGATATAAGAGCAGCAGCCTTGAGGTTTAAGCGTTTCACGGCGTGCGGGATCGACATGCTCAGGCCCAGGGACCATGTCAAGGCCACTGATGCGATCCTCGAGGTGCTTGGTGAGCTCTGGGTATGGATGGAATGTCTTGGGACGTATCCCACCCTGATGCTGACCGCGGTCCTCGCGATGCTAGGTAAGCCTGAAGGAGGTTTTCGACCGATAGGCTTGCTCCCAACCCCCGTCAGAGTCTTCTCGCAGTTAGATCGACCTGGGATCCGCGCGTGGGAGGCCTCGGTCAAGAGGCCCTACAGGTACGGAATTTCGGGTAGAAGTTGCGAGAGAGCGGCGTGGGAGCAAAGCCTAGTGGTCGAGCAGCACATCAGTGCAGGAGGCTGCTCGGCGTGCGGGCTCGTGGACTTGACAAAGGCATATGAGAAGGTGAACCACTACCTTCTCGCTCGGGCAGCAGTCAAACACATATATAATCTGGTTCGTCTTCGTTTGAAGCTATCTTTGTATCGCGGCAAGCGGGTCATCAGCATTCTAGGAGTGTGCGCGCTAGTGGCAGAGGTTGACCAGGGTATTCTTGCAGGTTGCGGAGAAGCGACCAGTTTGCTCAGCTGCCTTTTGCTGGATCCCTTGGACTCGACTTGCGAGCGCGTTGGCAGTATAGGTATATACAACGTCGTCGATGATATAACATTGCAGTCGTCAGGTCATGTCTCGCAAGTGGAAGTCAGGTTGCCGAGGGCGACCTTTTACTTGTGCACGCTGCTCGAGCAGCTGCAGCTAGTGATTTCGCAGTCCAAGGGCCTCGTGCTGAGCACCCGCGCGAGCACGAGGCAGGTCATAGTCAGAAAGCTTCGGAAGTGGAGCTTCGAGGGAGCGCTTTCAGGAAGAAATCTGGGATGTGACCAAATTATGGCAGCCAAAGGGGCCCGTGGGTCCAATGTGCTTCAAGCCAGGCTGAGGCGCCGCAAGGGGCGCAGAGGAAGGTTTCGCGGGCTCAGGAGCTCCAGGAAAGGAATGATGCGGGTGGCCCGCTCTGGGGGTCTTGCTGCAACCACTTACGGGGCGAGAGTGAACGGGGTGGCCACCGCGAAGCTGCAGCAGATGAGGAGTGCGGTTGGTGCGGCTGTGTTCGGGACTCCCAAGGGCAGGTGCAGGGCCCTAGAGTTTCTTCTCAGCGAGGAGCCCAAGGGGGACCACGCGTTCGACTCCAACCTTTTGCCGCTCCTCATGTGGGGCCAGGCGGCCAGGAGCAAGTGGGTGGATCCCAAGGTGATGCAGCAGAGTTTTCAGTTTTTCAGGAACAAGCAGGATTTCAACTGGAACCAGGTGCGTGGTCCAGCAGGCGCGGTCGTCTCGACCCTTAGGCGGATTGGCTTGGAACCGAGGGCCTGGGACCAGTTCGTCACCAACTCGGGGTTAGTGATCGACTTGGAGTATCTTGGAGGACGTTCTCTGAAGATGGTTCTGGAGAGGTTTGTTCGGGAGCATCTGGTCAGGAGCCTCGGAGGCGGTCGCGTGGAAGGTCTAGACGAAGGGCCACTTCTGGAACCAGTCATCGAAGTGCTCAGGGACCTCAGGGCCAAAGGCAGGTCGCAGGCGGCGGCGGGGCTCGCGGGTGTGGTCGCAGGCGGGTATCAGACTCAGGATAAACTGTACCAAGACAGGAGAGTTTTGGACAACAAGTGTATGCTGTGCCAAGAGGAGGTAGGTTCCGCATTACACAGGTTTCGATGCCCTGCCCATCAGCCACGAATTCGAGATCTCGGAGTCCAAGAGTTGCTGGACATGCCCGTGCTGCCAGGGACGGAGGCGCTCCACACGAGGGCGCTCTTCCCGAGTGTCGAGTGGGCTTGGCCCACACCGTACCAACGGCTGGATTTCGGTGGGACGTGGTGCCACCAAACGGGGTGCTCGACAAAAGAGTGTGTATAGACGGATCAGGGTATGACCAAGATCAGCCTTCCCTGGCCCGTGCGGGGTGGGCTGTGGTCACAGTCACGGCGAGCGGGCACATCACTGGCTCAGCGTACGGGCCCCAGCCGCACGTCGTGCAGCTCGCGGGGACAGGGGAGGTGTACGCCTTCCTCATGGCGTTGCGGTTGGCGGGCCCGCTAGGGCTCGACGTGATCACGGATTGCAAGATGGTGGAGGATATATGGGGTTTTGGGCCAGAACAGAACCTAGAGGACGTGGCATATTCAGAGCTTTGGAGGGAAATATTCCAGCTGGCAGGGGATCTCGGACGTGATCTGATTTCGGTTCGTAGGGTTAGGTCTCACCTCTCCCTCGGTCAGGCCCGTAGGCAGGGGGTGAGTGAGTGGGAGTGGAAAGGCAACAAGCGGGCGGACGAGCTCGCCAAGCTTGGGGGCCAGGCTCATCCCACCAACCCCCTAGTCAAGGCTCAGCTGAAACATAGTTTTAGTTTAGTCAAACAGTCGGCTTGGTTGATTGCCGAGGTCATGAACGACCTCTCGTGTAAGGATTTCCCAGACGTGGCGCGTGTGCGCAGGCCGCGTAGGCCCAAGCCGCAGGTGCTTCAGTTGATTCCAGAGCCCAATGGACATTTAATTGAGAAGTCGGGCAGGCAGTACAGATGTGCGACGTGCGGAGAGAGGGGCCGCTCGAGAGCACACATTGCCCTGACGCCTTGCGGCGGTCCGCCGAGGGTTGCGAGGACGGCGCACCAGAGCCATAGGCTCTGGCTTGGTGGGGGTCGGGTGGCCTGGTGCTCGCGTTGCGGCGCTTTCGGGTCCGCTCGGTCTCGGTTCCTTGGGACTCGGTGTGATGGAGGTCCTCGCAACCGCGACGCTGCTAATGGTCTCAGAATGCTCAGGAATGGAGTGGACCCCAGCTCGAAGGCGAGCTTTGGGAGGTCCGTTCCGCTCAGATGGCAGGTTCATGCGGGTTGGTCAGCTGGCCCCGCCTGAACCCCGTCTCTCTACACTTGCCCTCGGTGCTGTTTTTGGGCTGCCTTATCGCTCAGCGGTAACGGACAGCTAATGAGCCAATAGGAGCCAATAGGAGGAGGAGGAGGAGGAGGAGGAGGAGGAGGAGGAGGAGGAGGAGGAGGAGGAGGAGGGAGGAGAGGAGGAGGAGGAGGAGAGGAGAGGAGGAGGAGGAGGAGAGAGGAGGAGGAGGAGGAGGGGGGAGGGGAGGGGGAGGGGGAGGGGAAGGGGGAGGGAGGAGGAGGAGGAGGGGGAGGAAGGGAGGGGAGGAGGAGGAGGGAGGAAGGGGAGGGAGGGGAGGCGAGTGAAGGCGAGGGGAGGCCAGGGAAGGCGACGCTGCGAGGCGAAGTCGCCTCCCGCGCCCGCCTCGCGAGCGTGCGCGGCCCGGCGGCTCCTGCGGGGCGCGCGGCGCGCGGCCGCCAGGGCGCCACGGAGGTGAGCCTCCGCGGGGCGCGGCTGAGCGAAGACGTGGGCGCCCCCCTTGCGCCGCTTCTCTCAGCGGTCAGGGCAGCACACAGTACGCTTTCCCGCCCTCGGGCGACGCTTATGTCGGGCCTGTCCCCCATACAGGGGGACTTTCGACGAAAAATAAAAAATACCCCCCAAAAATTGTCAAAACATACTCCAGAAATAGTCTGGTGGGCATTTTTGGAGTATTTGTTTGGCCTTTTTGGAGTACTTTTTGGGTATTTGTATGTTTTCGTCGAAAATCCCCGTGTAGGGGGACACGCCCGACGTAAGGCTACGCCCCATGGCGGCTGGACGGTCCATGCCCCCACGGTGGCACGCCGGGGTCTTGCGCGTCCCAGCCGCCGCTGGGGCGGGCGCCCCGACGACTGGCAGGCTCGTGTTATCGGAGGTCGGGGGAGGAGTTCGCAGTGGAACGGAGAGCCCCCCACAGGGAAACCAGTGTCGGTTTCGTGTTCGTGTCGGGGGGTGAGTTCGCAGTGGAACGGAGAGCCCCCCACAGGGAAAGCAGTGTCGGTTTCGTGTTCGCGTCGTGCGTGCGGGCGAGGCGGAGCTGCGTGGGCGCGCGAGGGGAATCTGCCCGCCGTCGCTGGGGCGATTCGGATGCAAAAGTCTGGCCCTCCAATGGACGCGCGGTGGCTGGGGGTGTCTCGGTCCCGATGGTGTCCCGCGGTGTCTCGCCGTGGGCGCGCGATAGGAATGATCCCGCCGTCGCTGGGGCGATTCGGATGCAAAAGTGCGGACCTCTGGTGGGCACGCGATGGATGGGGGTGCCCGCAGTGGTGTCCCGTGTCGTCCCGATGGTGTCCCGCGGTGCCCAACCGTGGTGTCCCGATGGGGTTTCGTGGTGCCCCGTGGTGTCCCGATGGTGTCCCGCGGTGTCCCGCCGGGGTTTGTCGATGGTGTCCCGTGGTGTCCAGTGGTGTCCCGCCGTGTCCCGCGGTGTCCCGCCGTGGTGTCCCGATGGTGTCCCGATCGATAGTGAGATCGATAGTGATGTCGATAATTACCGAGATATGGTGAGATCGGTAGTGAGATCGATTGTTGGGCCGATGGTGAGTTCGATCGTGAGATCGGTAGTTGTATCGAACGTGCGATCGACAGTGAGATCGACAGTGAGATCGATAGTTGCGTCGATAGTGCAATCGATAGTGGGGTCGATAGTCCGATCGATTACGGGATCGGCAGTGAGATCGACCGCGGGATCGATTGTAAGCTCGATTGTGAGATCGATTGAGACCGCTTCAGACATCGACTATGAAATCGGTAGTGAGATCTGTCGAGTGCGATCGACGGAGCACGTGCACGTGCACTCGCACGAAGCCAGTGCACAGGTTGCAGGGCAATTTCGCGAACTCGGGTTCTGGTGGCTCGCCGATGGCCCAGCCCAGGCTCTGCCCGGTGAGCTGCCGGGGAGGCAGCGAGAACGCCTGCGCAGGGCGCGCGCGGCATGGAGGCGCTACTGCCGCCGTGGCAGAGGGGAGAATTGCGTATCCCAGCCCGGCCGCGCACGTGGTGAGCATCAGTCTTCGGTGTGGGTTTGCCTGTGGTGTGGGGGCAGTGGTGGGTGTCCAGCGTGCAGGCAGGCCGTGCAAGATACGTAAACGCAAAGAGTGCGCGCTCCAACCGCAGCGAGCGCGCAGGAGCAACAGGAACGCTGAATCAGGCCCACGCTATCCCTGGCTCTGTGGCCCAGGCTCTGCCAGGCTCTGTCGGGTTGTGAGCCGTGTTGGCAGCGACTCGGTCACCGAGTCCGTCGGGCTCGGGCTGCTGGCGCGCAGTTCACTTGGAGGCGATGGCGCGAGTGCAGAAGACACAACACATCGCCCATCAACCTGCAACCACCACACTCAGCAAACATCCATCACAGCGTAGCGGCCCTGGTGCCGATACGGCTCGATGGTGCCCCGATGGTGTCCAGATCGTATTCAGCGCCACCCAGTGTGAGATGGCTAAAGGGATCGATCGCTGGATCCATCGATATTAAGATGGCCGGCGAGGTCGATCGTGGTATCGATCGAGTGAGATCGATCGCGGGGTCGATCGTGACAGCACATCGCGGCGCAGCATCGTCATCGCGCGTCGTCGCCAACTCCAGGGCGCGCCGTCGGCATCGTCATCGTAGCGCCCGTCGCAGTTGCCAGCATTCAGTCGTTCAGGAGGGAGAGAAACCCACAGACACAATTCATCGTCGATTCCCCAGAACATATGGGAACATATGGGAAAGTGAGGGGGAGGACAAAAGCCCGGGACATGTGGGAAAACAGGGAATCCTGTGAATCGTGCGTATCTATTTGTGTGTCTCAGGGCCCCTCCAGTTGCTTCTCCCCTCCAAACCCTCCTTTATCGTCCGCAGGGTGGTCCCGCACGTGCCGTTTCTCGCCCGCCCACGGCACGCGCCGCGCGGGCTCGCGCGGGGGGGGGGGGGGGGGGGGGGCAGGGGTCCTCTGGCGCCCTCGGGAAGGGGGCCTTTTGATCAGCCAGGACGCCGACGCGCCAAAGTCAGGAGGGAAAAAAACACACAAACACAGTTAATCGTCGATTCCTCAGAAAATATGGGAAAACATGGGAAGGTGGGGGGGAAGACAAAAAAACCTAAAATATGGGAAAATATGGGGAATCTGTGTATTTGTGTGTATTTATTTGTGTGTCCTGGGGCCCCTTCGCAAAGAAGGAGGCAGCCGCAGGTCGAGACATTCTCCATTCCTCGCTCACTCGGGGCGGGAATTCTGAAGTCCTGGTCAGCAACGTCCTGATGCAGGGGGCCCTGAGGCTCCCGACCTCGTGCGGTGGCTGCAACGCGCCACTGCCGTGCCTGGCCAGGGCAACGTTGGTCGTTGGGATGGTGCATGGACCTTCCCGGCGTCGGCCACGAAACTGCATGCACCATGACACGGACCATGATTGCCCTGGCCAAGCACGGCGGTGATGTACATGTGCCTTCTGCGTGCGATCGATTCTTTCGGGGGCCCCCGCGGATCGGTCCGGCGCGGAGCATTCTGCAGCGTCAAAGGTGGACAGCATGCCCGCCCATTTGTCATCCTCGTCCTCTTCTTTCTCCTCTTCCGCAGGGCTGTGTACCAAAGTATCGAGCCGATCGTGCTGATGCGCATGACATCGATCACCGTCCGACACGGCTGGTTCAATTGTGCTGCCGATGTTTAACATTCGGGATCAAGCACGGCCTTGTGACAACCGTGTCTGCCCGCGGCCCTCTTTCTCTTCCCCATCCTCCTCATTGGCTTCCCCCTGTTCCAATTTTCATCATCGTCGCGGCTATCGTGTGGAAGGATGACTCGCCGAGACGGGCATGGGCACGCGTGAATAGCAAGCAGACCGGGAAAGACAGTGTGTTATTTGTAGCAGTGAGACTTCGAGACCGAATCGTCGATTCGGCATCTCGAGCGTTTCTTTTCCGGAGAAGGTGCTTATTTAATATCGTCCCAGGGTGATTCCTAACTCGTCAGGTGCGTTCTGCAGCGCCCATCGTTGTTGCAAACGCGCGCTGGTCGCCTCTCTGCATTTTAACACCAGTTCATGTATGTATGTATACATTTACGTATACGCACAACAGTTCCGTACACACATACCTATGTGTATGTATACATACATGTATCTACACGCACATATACGTGTACATATATGTACACGCGCATGCATGCGTACACATATGTGTACATACACACAGGTATACGCACATATACGTACATGCATGCATGCATGCATATACATTTACGTACACGCACACATTCATGTATAGACGTACACGGTCATGCAGGTGTGTGTCTACATCTATCCATACATATACGTACACGCACACACATATATATATATATATATATATATATATACACACGTGTGCGCACACACCGCCATCGGTTGTTGTATGAAGGGGCTGCACCCTCTGCCGCCGCCCCGAATGGCTGCTGTGTTCTTGGGCGCACAGCGACGTCGTGCTGGAACACTCTGCGAGCGCCTGTGTCGGGGGTGGACAGAACCCCCAACAGTGACACGTCGATTAGTGAATTGTCCGTTTTCGGTTCTCGAGAGGGCGCCGTTTCCGTTATTTTCAAGGCTCGCGCCCGCCAGGTTTGGGCCTCAGGTCGTTTTCACTAACCCACGTTTTACTAAAGGGGGGTCTGTCCATCCCCGAGGTTTGTGCAGTACAGGCAAGACGCTGAGGCAAGGACCGCTCTGGGTTCGGAGAGGGGCTTGGGGATGTGGGTCGTTTCCCAGGCTTCTGACGCGGGATTTGCTCGTGGCCCAGGCCCACCGTGGCCGGAAAGGCCCCTTTGTTCCTTATTTGGCGTTCCTTCTGGTAGTACCTCGACTGCATCGGAGTCAGCACGTACTACGTGACGTAGCTTTGAATTTCGGAGGTTGATAGGCCTCCTGCCCTGGCACGTCGATTAAGGAGTTGGCCGTTTCCGATTCGCGAGAGGGCGTCGCGGCCGTCATTTTTGCGGGTCCAGGTGCGTCGGTTTCGGCCCCAGGCCGTTTTCACTAAAGGGTGGCTTACTAAAGGGAGGTATGTCCACCGCCGAGTTGTGGAAGCAGAGGTTGGTTTGTGCAGTGTCCGAGTCAACACGTAGCTTTGAATTGGTCTCGTGGTGCCGAGATGCAGCGTGATGGGCGTGCATAAAGTATGTGGGATCTGTGCTGAACAATTGTGGTGACTTATCGGAGAGGCCTGAGGGTGTGTGGGGCTACTTCGGATGCGTTTGGGGAACGCTAGAGGGGGGGTTCCTTGGGTGTCGGTGTGAAGAGGAGGAGGTGGAGGAGGAGGAGGAGGAGGAGGTGGAGGAGGAGGAGGAGGAGGAGGAGGAAGAGGTAGGGAAGGGAGGGAGGAGGAGGAGGAGGAGGGAGGAGGAGGGAGGAGGAGGGAGGAGGAGGGAGGAGGAGGAGGAGAAGGAGGAGGAGGAGGACCTGGGTAAACCCACGACCATTACTCTTGTTGCAAACAAGCCCGCCCTCCAAGTTCTCGCCAAAACCATCGCATCACGAAGGCCATCGATCATTCTGGCCTCTTGGGGGCTTGGGGGAGGCCCTCTCCGGGGCCTCCCCGGGCGTCTTGCGGGCCCTGTGGGCCGTCTGGAGTCCACGGTGCGCGTCTCGGGGCGACCTTTCAGCGGCTCGGGGCCAGCCAGAGCTCCAGGAACCAAGGCATTTTTCGTCGAGCTTGAATGGCGCCTGTGAAAAAAAAGCGGCTCGGGGCCCTCACGGACCGCTTCGGGGGACTCTTGGTGGCCCTCCCGGCCCGTCTCGGGGGCCCCCGCGGGCCCAGAGCATTCCCGCGGGAGCCCACGGGGGCACGCCGGGAGCGCCGCCGAGTCTTGGAAATAGGGGCCTGGGCCCCTAAGAGTAAGTCGGGCGAAGCATTAAAGATAGCCCAGAAAGATGCCCAAATCGCAGGGAATGATCAAACACCGTCCCCCGATTATTTTTATGCCAATTTTCTGATATTCCTGTAGAGGGACGGGCCCGACTCAACCGTAAGAGACTCCTGAGGACCTGAGGACACGCCCACTCCGTGCTCAGAGGCGTGGTGGTGGGCTTTCGTTGCGGAAAGTGCCCCATTAGAAGGCAACTGCCTGAGAATATTCAAGTGCACATTCGTCTGTTCAGATTTCAATTATACGAATGTTTGAAACCGCTGCAAAGTGTCTAGACGAATGTGCGCGGCGCTTAGTCGATAGTCAAAGTTTGAAAAGGAACTGCCCTCCATCCTTGAATTTTGTGCAAACCTTCAACACGTGTGTGCGCGGCGCTCAGGCGAGAGCCACATTTTGAAAACAAGCAATCCGCTCGTTATTTTTCTCTGCAACTGATAACTTCAAAGACGAATGTGCGCGGTGCTAAGGTGAGAGCCACATTTTGACAGCGGCCCGCCCTTCATCCTTGAAAAACTGCTACAGAATGGTATGGCGAAGGTGCGCGGCGCCGAGGCGAGAGCCACATCTTGAAGCTGGACCGCCCTCCACCCTTTGAAGCTGTTACACCTTAGGCGATGCTTAAGAAAACTTGCATTTTCGGCCAGGGTCTCGATTATTCTTAATGCTTCAACGTAAATCCTAAGATTTTAATAGAAATTTTGGGTTTTTTAGTCAAGTTCTGAGACTATGAATTTCTTAACCCATGATTTCTTAAGCATTTCGCAAGGTGTACACGTTTCAAGCTCAAGGAGCGTAACTTGTGTGTAAGTTTCAGGCGAACCGCCTAGCTCGTCCTACCCACATGTCTGGGGGCGCGACAGGGATGAGTTATTCTGAGGAAGAGGGACGTGGAAGAAGAATGGGGAGGAGCTCCCTCTGACGCTCCCCTGCGAGGAAGCTCCTTCGACGTGGGGAGGCCCCTACCTGATGTCTTGGGGCGCGCGAGTATTTACGACGCGCACGTGCTGTCTGGCTTCGCCCTTCCCCTGTCAGTGGCACGTGAGGAATGCGCGGCAGAGAGTAAAGCCCGGGCCAGGTGGTGAAGGATCTCGCCGCAGCTCTCACGAGCGTGAACGACAAGGCGCCCAGTGGAGCTGCAGCCCGGGGGCAAGGGGAAAGCTCAGGGGATTTATGAGACTTTAGCTGACGACGGCTCTTCGCGGCACAACCATCTTGGCATCGCTCGGACGTGCGGATTTTTCCTTCGGCGAGGGTCATCGAGGAGGATCCTTGACCATTTGGTGAAAAAAACACGCACGACACCAAAAAAACATACAAAAAGTGGACGTCCGAGCGATGGCGAGCCATTGCCTGCTGCAGCTGGCGTCACCGTGCTTTTGGGTATCCTCAGGGATTGCACTGGCGCCGAATGTGCGCGGTTTTCCTGCTCACAGGTTTGGCTTTGGATTTGGCTTTGGTGGCATGATGCCGGCGCTGCGCAGAGGCCAGTCGACTTCAGGTGGCCCGAGAGCGAGTCACGGCCCGCACCACGGACAGTTTGTGGGCCACGCTTTGGGTGCCGCGCGGGCTGGGCAATGTTGGTGACGTTGACACTGGACCGTCGCGAATGAGTTCCATCCCCGTACGTATCAGACCTTGCCTTACCACCTTACCCGTGCCTTACAGTCGGGGCGCTGAAGAAGGAACCCTTTTCGTTTGGGAGGGGCTCGGTGTTCCTTGATTGTTTCACAGCTTGCCTCAGGTTGTCCTTGTGTTTTCGATGGGAAATCGAAGTTTAACTTATGGAAAAAAGGGGCCTCGTTCCTTATTTAGGGTTCCTTAGGTCAACGCCCCGACTGTACCTCATCTCCTCTTATCATCTTTACCTTCATCATCTGAAGGGATTCGCCACCTGCCGCCGGCATCCCCGTTCGATTGACTGCATGGCTGGGTTGATGATTCGGGTGGTTGATGGGCTGATTGGTTGGCAGCTCGGCTAGTTCAAAGGGTTGGCTGGTTGGCAGGCGGCTGGCTGGCTGGTGGGATAAAGGCGGACTTCTAGTTACGATGAATATGGCCTCGGGAGCGCGGAGCAACAATATTTGGCGGGTGATCGTGGTCCAGGAGCTCCCCATGGGGCCACGAACCTTGTGAGGGGTGCGCCGAAATGGGGGTGCAACTGCATGCGAACTTTGCCACTCGGGCCCTCGGTGGAACTCCCTATGGGGCCACGACCGTGTGCGAGATGCGCCGAAAATGGGAGTGTAACTGCATGCGAACTCCGCCACTGGGGCCTTCGACGAACCGTGTGGGGTGCGCCGGAATGGGGATGGAATTGCATGCGAACTCTGCCACTGGGACCTTCGGTGGAGCGCCCTATGGGGCCACGAACCGTGTGAGGGGTGCGCCGCAATGGGGGTGGAACTGCATGCGAACTTTGCCACTCGGGCCCTCGGTGGAACTCCCTATGGTGCCACGAACTGTGTGAGGGGTGCGCCGGAATGGGAGTGGAACTGCATGCGAATTTTGCCATTGAGGCCTGCAGCAGAGCTACCTATGGGGCCACGAATCGTGTGAGGGGTGCGCCGAAATGGGGGTGGAACTGCATGCGAACTTTGCCACTGGGGTCCTCGGTGGAGGTCCACGAACCGTGTGAGGGGTGCGCCGAAACGGGGGTGCAACTGCATGCGAACTTTGCCACTCGGGCCCTCGGTGGAGCTCCCTATGGGGCCACGAACCGTGTGAGGGGTGCGCCGCAATGGGGGTGGAACTGCATGCGAACTTTGCCACTGGGGCCTTCGGTAGATCTCCCTATGGGGCCACGAACCGTGTGAGGGGTGCGCCGGAATGGGAGTGGAACTGCATGTGAATTTTGCCACTGATGCCTGCAGTAGAGCTCCATATGGGGCCACGAACCGTGTGAGGGGTGCGCCGAAATGGGGTGGAACTGCGTGCGAACTCTGCCACTAGGGTTTTCGGTGGAGCTCCCCATGGGGCCACGAACCGTGTGAGGGGCGCGCCGCAATGGGGGTGGAGCTGCATGCGAACTTTGCCACTGGGGCCTTCGGTGGAGCTCCCTATTGGGCCACGAACCGTGTGGGGGGCGCCGAAATAGGGGTGGACCTGCATGCGAACTTTGCCACTGGGGCCATCGGTGGAGCTCCTCATGGGGCGACGAACCGTGTGAGGGGTGTGCCGAAACAGAGACATGCAAGGGGCAGAGGCAAGGAGGGTGAGGAGGAGGAGAGGGAGGGGAGGCAGCGGGAGGAGAAGGAAGGAAGGAGGACGCGGGTGCTGTCTTTTCAGAACGAGGACCCAACACCACAGGATGGTTGGGAAAACAATACAACATGCACCTCGCGGCTACATCTAGATCATGCGCGGCCACCCCGCGATCACTGTCAAGTGGTTCTTGACAGGGATGGCGGGGCTGGTGGCGTATGGCCTGCTGTACGCAGGCCCACCAGACACAATGATGGGTATTGGCTTTCGACAAGGATGGTGGGGGCCGACATGTTTCCCGGTGTGTGCTGTCACGTGCGCAGGCGCACCTGACGCACTCTGCTCGTGCCCCGAACGTTGCGCACCTGGCGCGGCTGGAGAGTGCGGTACACCTGGCGCATCTGGCGCATCAGGCGTGCCTGGCACGCTCTGGCCCCAGGGGTGCCTGGCGCGCGTGGCGCGCCTGGCACGCGTGGCGCACCTTGCCCCAGCGTCACACATGGGGTCGTTTTTGGTTCCCAGTAGCTGTCCATCCAAAGACGACCGCTGAACATGCTCAGGCTCGGGTGTTACTTTTGTGTTGGGAGGCCGGGTGGGAGTGAGCTAGACGGCTTGCTGTCTAGGGGGTGTCTTGATTCTTCAGGCGTGCGCCACATCCGCCGACCCCTTAAATGCGTTCGAGCAAGACATGTCTGACGCTGTTGAAAGAGCAGGCGGACATGTCGGGTGCACAGAAGAAGCACGATTCATCGGGGGAGAGGCTCTGTCGGAAATGCGCGGAGGGGCGAGAGAACGAGGTGCGACGTGACGTGCGCGGCGTGCGGAGGAGCGTTCTCGGACACGAAACATTTGCAGCAGCAACAGGTGGGGAATCATCAAAAGGCGACAGGAGCGGCGCGTGCAAGAGAAGACTACCGAAATCGGAGAGGTCGTTTGGCGTCTCGGAGCTCTCGTGGGCCGTCTTGGAGTTTTTTTTGGGGGCCTTCTTGGCCCGTGTTTAGGCCCTCTAGACCCCGGAAAAGTCCCGTGATGCGCTCGTGCCGGGCCCGGGGGGGGCAAACCTCCGGTTTGAGGTCCCTGGGGGGGTTATGGGGGATCTCAGGGGAGGCATCTCGCAGGCTTCGTGGAGGTAGTTTCGAAGTTCACTGGTCGCGGTTTTGGGACCTCTTGGGGCCTCTTTTGGGCCTCTCTGACTCTCTTTGAAGGTCTTTTTGGGGTTTCTTGGGGCCCTTTGGGCGGCTCGTGGGGCGTCCCAGGGCCAGGTGGGAGCGGAAGGCTCGGATTTTCGGTTCGGGCTCCGCCGCTGGGCCCCCTCTAGGAGCCGTCTTGGGAATCTTTTGGGCCGATTCGGGAGCCTCTGGGGCCGTCTTGGCGCCGTTTTGGGCCGTCTTGGGCGCCTTTTGGGACCCTTTTGGGACGTCATGGGGTGGCCTTGGGGGCCTCTTAGACTGGCTGGAACACCTGTGCAGGCTGAAAAGTCGTCGATGCTAAGAATGTACGTTTCCCAATGGAAAATCAATGATTTTCGCTGCTTTGGACCTTCTTGGAGCGCCCCTTGGGGGCCTCTTGGGGCGTTTTGGAGGCATCGTGAGCTGTCTTGAGCCCATATTGGGGCATCTCGGAGCCACTGAAGGCCACGTGGAGGTCCTCTTGAGCCGTCGTGGTGCGTCCCGGGGCCATTTCGAGGCCACTGGAGGAGCCCCTGCAGGCAGGATTTTCGGGATCGGATGACCCCCCCGGGGGAAATCGGGGGAATCGGGAAATTTGGCCGGACCCCCCCCCAAAAAATCGACCGGACCGGGCTCCCGGGGGAGGGGATTGGGGAGGGGGAATATTTCACACGCCGATGAACCCGGAGGGGTCGGCGGATCTTCCCCCCACCCCTCCTCCTTGTCTTTGTTCGTTTCCAGATTTTCTTTGGGACTGGCGACGACGAAGACGACGACAGCGTCTCACACACGCCGAATGGGTCGGTGGATTCCTCGCATGGTCAGTCCAAGAGATTTGCTTATTAAGGCCCAAGCGCCAGATAAGGTAGTACCAGCTACAGCAGCACAGTTACAGTACTGCTACAGGTGCGGATAAGGGTACAATGGACACATGGAGGCGACAGAGATGAGGTGAATTACTGTACAATCCAGTTCCGTAGTTTAAGGCAAGTTGTGATGAGTTAGGCCAGGACACAATGCAATACAAGGAAAGACGCGGCAATGTATAAACAGTCAGGCAGGGTTTGCGGAATGTGAGAATTGCAATTCTGGACGCTTCGCTTAACCCCACCAGCCCATCCAGAAACGATGCCCAGAGGAGTTGCCTCGATCTGGGATGTGGGCAGCACGCAGAGGAAGGGCCCCCCAGTGGAGGCCTCTTGGAGCGTCTTGGGGGCCTCTTGGGGGTCTCGGGGGCCTCATGGAGCGTCTCGGTGTCTCGGGGAGCCTCTTGGAGCCTCTCGGGGGTCTCTTGGGGGCTTCTTGGAGGCCTCATGGGCGCCTCTTGGGGACTCCTGGGCGCCTCGTGAGGCCCTCTTGATGCGCTCTTGGGATCCTTGGGAACGCTCTTGGGGCCATCTTGGGGGAGATCGATCAACATGTTGGGAGCTCCAATTACGGCCAACCCTCCGGAGCCCCAAACATCGCCTTTTGGGTCCCTCTTGGGGCGCTCTTTGAGTGCGCTTGGTCGCTCTTGGGGCCGTCTTGGGGCTGTCTTGGGGCTCTCTTGGGCCTCCCTTGGGGTCCTCATGGGCCCTCTTGGAGCCATCCTGAGGCCTCGAAAGGCCAGTGGAAACACTATGGCGAGAAGGCACACGTCATTGATTTTCCTTATGTTTTTGGAGGATTCTGGCATCTTGGCGACCTCCTGGGGGGGCTCCGCGGCCACTCGGAGCCGTCTTGGAGCGGTCTTGGGGCCTCTTGGAGCATCTTGGGAGCCATTTGGAGCCCCATTGGGCTATGTTGGGCCATCTTGGAGGTCAACTTGGGCTCCCTGAGACCCTCCTAGCGCCGTCTTGGGCCATCTTGGACGATCCATCGACCTGCGACCCCTCCCCTCCAGGTCCAGGGGTGCGGGTAGGGGAAGGGGTCAAGGCACTCGCCAACCCCTTCCCCGAAGGGGAAGAAGGGGGTTGGAATAAAAAGCTCTCTAGACCACCTACGCCCAGAGGGCTGGTGGGATTATGAATACTGCATTGCGGGATGATGCATCCTGTTGCAATTTCTCAGGGAGCAAACAACAACAGAGTAAGTCATGTTGGTATAATGCGGAGGGGCGCGAGAGAGAGGAACGATCGGTCGAAAGGGGACCTTGCGATGGGACAAGGATTGTAGAGAGGTTGGCGACAGGGACGAAGGGGCACATTCAGCAGGATGAGCGCCAGGAGGAAGATCAGGAGCAAACATGGGAGGAGGGGGGCTTTAAGCACTCAAGTTCTGATACCCTGCATTGGATCTCGGTCGAACACTCATCCAGATGGGGCCACGCGCTTGCCCAGCACTCGATCGGCATATTCTGTTGCGGCATCGCCCGCTCCAGCCAGCAAGACACGGTCAACCTATTGCCGTGCCTCGCTGGTGATGCCTGCTCTGCTGCACGCCGTGCAGCCCTCCGTGGCTCCGCTCACCCTGGAGGCTCGAGGCTCGAGGCTCGAGGATCGAGGATCGAGGATCGAGGATCCAGCCGCTGCTGCATGCAGGGCTTCTCCCGCGGGCCACCTGCGGGGCTCCCAGCGAAGCCGCACCCCTTCCGCGTGCACCGGCCCTGGAGGTGGCGTGGCGCTTCGCCGATGCCCGGGAGATCGTCGACGAAGACAATGCGGAAGTGGTGCAGTTCGCGAAGGTGAACGATGAGGAGGGGGTGGTTCTGGGGTGGATTCTGGCGCTGTCGTTCGTCTTTGCAGGGGCGACCATCATACATACATCTGTATACGCGCATTTAGATCGATGTTTTATGTATGCGGGTATATATATACATATATATATATATACACACATTTACACACATCTTACATATACATAAATGTGTATATACGTGTGTATGTGTGTGTGTATATATATATGATCCTGAGCCCACTGCACTCCTCGTCGTTTAGTCCAAGGCTGCGTCGTTCTCAGAAGTAAAGGCAGAAGCGACACCAGTTGCTCCAGCTCTGTTGCGCCTGGATTCGCAAACAGCGGAAGAATCCGCGGGTGCCAAGGACGCCGTTGGGAACCCTCTCGAAGTTGGTGCATGCGAGTTAGTCCGTCGCTGGGTATTTTTGGAACGCTACTCCCGTTCCCAAGGAAGTTTCGCGAGGGCAGACACACACTGCCGCGAACGTGCGCGGCGCTCACGATCAAAGTCGGAGATGCCCTGAGACTGCAGCAAGGATCGCGAGCGAAGGCAGCAGTGCCTCTGCCCCGCGCCTCGCGCACCTCCGCCTCTGCAGAGGTGGCACTGCGAGGGCGGCTCCCCCCTCCCCCTGGTGGAGAGAGGCGCAGGCCCCCAAGCGTGGCCCTAAAACTGGCCTCCAGGATCCCGAGCCCACCGAAAAAAATACTGGGTAGGGTCCCGAGGCTGTAACCTGAAGTATCTCGAAAGCGAGCTCTGGCCAGGAGGAGGACGAGAGGTGGAGCGAGGCGTCAACGACGTCGAGGGAAGACGAGGAGGAGGAGTGGAGGAAGGCCAAGGTGCTGCTAGCAAGTCCTCAGGTGCCCCTCTCATCACTTCCTCTTCTGCTTTTTCTTGGTGCTGCTGCCGCTGCCCCCGCCTCCCTTCTTGACCGCCAAGCTCTCCACGAGCTTGGCCGCGCGCGACCGCGTCGCGATGTCGTACTGCAGGTTGATCCCTGCTGCTGCCAGGGCGCCGTTGGTCCTCAACGTGTTGAGCGCCAGCTTGAACGTCGGGTAGTGGTTGAGGGCAAAGATCCACTTCACCTCGCCCTCGTCCTGGCTCTCGCCTTTGTCGTCTCGGTTGAGCTTGATGCGGAAGCACCGCGTGGCCACGAACTTTGCCTGCTGGTCTTGGGCCAACTTCCCCATCTGGATGATCACCTCCAATGCGGCCTTGGCCGCCTCTGGGTCCAGGCTCTGCGTTGCCGCCTCCACGACCTGGTTCTTCTTGTTCACCACCGCCTCTGCGATGCGAAAGACCACAGCCATCGCCAGCGCATCGGGGCGCTTGCCCAGGGGGTGCCCCAGGTATGTCGAGTCCTGCTCCGTAGGTTTCTCCTTCGCTTTGCGGCCCTTGTCCTCGTAGGTTACCAGTGCCTGCTCCAGCGCGTTCTCCAACGCACTCTGAGGCTTGAGCACCATCGCGAAGTTGTCGTCGCGGTGGCTGGCCCGTGCCAAATCCTCGTGCTGCAGTGCCAACTTGGCGAGCGCCTTGGCCAGCGGCCCGACCACGTCGCCGCCCTCGCCCTCGTCCTCGACCTCAACGGCCGCTGCCCGCTTCTGGCTCGGGTTCGCCACCTGGACCTCCGCTATCGGCTGGAACATGCTCGCCATCAGGAGCGGCTGGGTCGCCACGAGGTGGGGCTGGAGAGTCGGGCGTAGGTCGCTCAACTTGAGCCTGAACGCCTTCGGCAAGAGCACGCCAACGACCAAGTTTGATGTGTCGAATCAACGTGTCCTTTCTGGTGAAGTGCTTCGCGCAGTGGGGGCATCTCTTCTGCTGAAGATCACCATCTGAGAGGAAGGTCGCCATGGGGTTTGCATAGATGTTATGAGCAGCATGCTTGTGATTAGCAAGACCCTTCTCCCCTCTGCATTTTTGTCCGCACACATCGCAGTCAAGCCACACAACAGCAGGCAGTTCCCCAACAGCAGCGTCGCCAAATGTGAGGACACGGCGACAGCAGCGCGGCTCCAAGGAGGCGAGCCAGCGCAGCCAGGGCTCGGCGAGGTCGGGTAAATCCTCATGGAGCCGACACAAACGACGGGCCTCCAGCTGCTCGTGTGCTTCCACCGACGCCCAGAGCTGGCGCATGTCCTCTTTCAAAAGGGCAAGATGACCATGTGGCTCACGAGGGGCCGCGGGTTCAAAGGAGAAGCGGCCAAAGATAACAGCACGAACAGCTACCGTGGGGTCGTAGAAGTCATCCGTGGGCCCCTGGAAGGCTGGCCACAATACCTGTCTCCACCACTTAAGCCGTCGTCGTAGCAAGGTGCTTTCGACCGTCGGGACGCGGGCCTTCCTCCTGATCTCTCGATTGGTGAGCTTGTGGATGTGGGCAGGCGAGTGCAGCAACCCACGTAGTCTGCGAACCTGCCAGGATTCCAGCCGAAGTAGCTCTCGTTTGGACACCACCGCCACCTCTAGGCAGTAAAGGCCGACTGACCTTACCAGAGACTTCCACAATCTTATCTTCATCTTGGGGCTGAACCCTCCTTGAAGGCGCGTCTGAGTAGTCGTGAGTGGGCCTGGTTGGCCGCCGGCAGTCGGTGGGTAATCTCCGTCTGGTAGCTGCCGGTAACGGCCAAACGAACGCCCAGGTACTTGACCGTCGGCTGTGGGTGGATGGGAAGTGCGTCATCATCTTGCCATGTCACAATGCCCGTGGTATGGGAGGTGATCAGCTTCTGGCGGCGCTTGCTGCCCGTGCCGCTGGGGATGAGGAGGAGTTCCGTCTTGCGCGCATGGACCTTCATCCCACCATGAGAAATCTTTCCATTCACCAGATCCAGCAACAGGGTCGCCTCATCAAAATCTAGAAACATGAGGTGAGTCACGTCTAAGTTCTCGCAGGTGTCGGCTAGCAGTTCGTCGTTGTTCCTGGTCCGCTTGAGGCTGGGGTCATAGTAGATCTGAATCCCAGGGTACTCCATCTCACGTTGTCGTTCGGCCAGAGTGGCCACCAGTTTGTCATAGGCTGCCACAAAGAGGCCAGGACTCTCAACTCCGCCCTGTCTGACTCCACGTTGGACTTGGATCCTGGAGACTGGCAAGCGTGTCCTCACATCGCGGTATAGATAACACATGCCATCGTGGAGCTCCTCAATCGTTTCTCTAGCATCAGGGCGGAGCTGTATGTCCGCTAAGCGATCCCAAATACTCTGGCGGTCGATCATGTCGAAAGCCTTCTCGAGGTCCGTGAGGATGACTAGCAGCATGGGCGGCGCTGTGATGGCTCGGCCGCGCACGCGAACACGGTGAGCCTGTTGATGTCGACTGATCACCTCTGTCGCCACCGCCACGGCATCACGCGTGCTGCGACCAGGCATGGCACCATACTGAGTGGCAGAGATCCTGCGTGACACGCCTCGCAGTGCTTCCAAAGTTGTGACCCGAGCGAACACCTTGCCAATGTGGTTGATCAGGCTGATAGTGCGGTAGTCATTGGCGGCAGACTTGCCGTCGCCCTTCGGCTTGCGTAGGTGGGCCGTCTCGCCGTCCTTGAACCGCTGTGGGGCCGCTCCTAAAGCCTGGCTGCTATTGAAGATCTGCAGGAGTGGTGGTGCGACCTTATCGAGGGCCATCTTCCAGGTCTCGGCGATCGCACCTGTGGGAGGAGCCTGCGGGAACCATTGGAGTGTCGAGCCGCCCTTGTATTTCGTCAAGTCGGTGATGCTCTGCTTGATGTCGGCCAGATCGTAGGGGCCAATACGCTCATCATCGCGGCTCATGTCACGTGCACGTGTGGGTAGTGAATCAATCTGCATCGCCATGCCGTCGCACAGGTCATATATACTCTCAACTCGAACTTGGTTGTCCCGTTCAGAGTCAAAACGCGGGAGGCCAGTCCTCGGGCCGGTTACTGTCATGATGGGCGCTGGTGGCTTAGGAGCAAGCCGTCGCACGATGGTGTAGAGCCTCCTCAAGTTATTCTCGCCAGCGGAACGCTCAGCACTTTCGGCAAGTTGAGTCATTCGGTGACGCTTTTTCACTCCTGGTCGCTTTTGTGGTATTCTTTGTGGCCTCATGGAACTGCTGCGAGAAGCATTGGTAGAGCCAGCGTCAGCCTGACGGCAGCACCGCAAGCTGCCTCTGCCAGTGGTGCTTGCGTTTGATAAGCCGCACGGTGTCGTCAGAGAAGGCAGGGCCCTGTGCGGTGCCCCCAGGTTGGGGTATGTCTATGTAGTCCTGACGTGCTGCTTCAATGATCACGCCCTCCATAGCATTGAAGTTGTCAGACGGCGTCTCGTACAGCTTGCCCCTGCCACAGGTGTCGATCCAGTCCTCGTGCAGCTGCTTCTCGGCGATGCCCTCCTGGACCATGGCGCGGTAGTTCAGCGCGCGCTGTGGGACGTGGACTCGGTTCTCGTCGTCCTCGGCTGCGAGCTGCGCCAAGCGGAGGTCGTTGATAAGTAGTTCACGTCGCCGCCGTGGTCGTTGGGCTGAGTCTGGCTGTTTCAGACGGCCCCCCGCGAAGATCTTCGTTTCCAAGGGCCGGTTGTCGCGATGTCCTCCTAGATTGACGGGCAAGTCATAGCGGGGGCGAGAAGCGTGGCCGTGCTCTCCCAGCCGTCGTACAAGTACGTAGTCGATAGTGGTCCAATTGCCGCTCGGGCTGCGCCATGTGCCATTGCGTCGTCCTTTGCGCCCAAACGTGTTGAGCGCCATCATGCCATGGTCCTCCAAGATGTCCATCGTTGCGCGGCCGTTGCTGTTGATGGTGGGACCATGCCCTCGAACTCCTGCGTGTCCAACGCACGGCAGATGTGGGGGGAGATGAGCAGTGCCGTCCAATGTCACCACCAATGATGTCCGAGCTGGCACTTGGCTGATGGCATGGCGGCAGGTGTGCCAGAAAGCCTCCTGATGAGAAAAATGAGCTTCACGGTATAATCCTGCATCGACTCCTTGGGGCGGGCGACCAGGCTTATTCGTTGGCGCGTAGCCGTTCAGTATGTATATGTCACGCTCATAGCGGCTGTGTTGTAGGCTTCGGAGTCGCATGCCGTGAAGTTTGCCTGGGAGCCAAGTGTGCTCGCATCTGATCTCTCCTGTATTGAGGTGCCTCAGGCTGATTGCAATCAAACATTCGCCACGTTGACCAACGTCTGAGCGGGGATGCGAGTGTACTGCATATCCACATGTCTTCCATGCCATGCCCAGGTCCATCTGTGTACCCTGCACAGTGAAGGTCGCCACATTCTCGATACGAGCGAGCTCCAGGAGTTCCTCGAGACGGCCCACTCGGCGTAGAGACTCGGCGTTAAAGCTCCAGATCCGCACAGTGCGGTCCTTGAAGTGGGTGGCTCTGTGCCGCTCCGCTGGTGTATGTACTGTTACTTCAGGTTGTGTGTGTGGCTGGGTCAACTCGTTGATGGTCTCTTTGGGGAGCAGTTGCGCTGCAGTGGTCCGAGTGTAGTGTCGTCCTCGATGCCAAGCTGCCCCCGCCGCCAACGCGAGCCTCACCGCGCGCCTCAGGGCACGCTTGCCACGCATTGCCCGTGCGCCCTTCTTCCAGCAGTCCTGGTGCAAACGGCGCCAGTGATGCCGTCCTCGCGGGCCGGGCTGCCCGCGAACGCTCACCTCGCAGCAAGCCCGAGGTCAGGCGCCCCGCCAGCAGTCAGCGGCGTCCGCTGCCATGGCGCGGCTGACGGGGTGACGATGTGCTGGCCAGGACTTGCGACCTGGCACTGCCGTTCGCTGCGACGGTGGACGTCTTGAGCCGTCGATGGACCTTGGCGCGTTAGTTCAGCGCGCGCTGTGGGACGTGGACTCGGTTCTCGTCGTCCTCGGCTGCGAGCTGCGCCAAGCGGAGGTCGTTGATAAGTAGTTCACGTCGCCGCCGTGGTCGCTGGGCTGAGTCTGGCTGTTTCAAACGGGCCCCCACGAAGATCTTCGTTTCCAAGGGTCGGTTGTCGCGATATCCTCTTAGATTGACGGGCAAGTCATAGCGGGGGCGAGAAGCGTGGCCGTGCTCTCCCAGCCGTCGTACAAGCACGTAGTCGATAGTGGTCCAACTGCCGCTCGGGCTGCGCCATGTGCCATTGCGTCGTCCTTCGCGCCCAAACGTGTTGAGCGCCATCATGCCATGGTCCTCCAATGTGTCCATCGTTGCGCGGCCGTTGCTGTTGATGGTGGGACCATGCCCTCGAACTCCTGCGTGTCCAACGCGCGGCAGATGTGGGGGGAGATGAGCATTGCCGTCCAATGTCACCACCAATGATGTCCGAGCTGGCACTTGGCTGATGGCATGGCGGCAGGTGTGCCAGAAAGCCTCCTGATGAGAAAAATGAGCTTCACGGTATAATCCTGCATCGACTCCCTGGGGCGGGCGACCAGGCTTATTCGTTGGGGCGTAGCCGTTCAGTATGTATATGTCACGCTCATAGCGGCTGTGTTGTAGGCTTCGGAGTCGCATGCCGTGAAGTTTGCCTGGGGGCCAAGTGCGCTCGCATCTGATCTCTCCTGTATTGAGGTGCCTAAGGCTGATTGCAATCAAACATCCGTCGCGTTGACTAACGTCTGAGCGGGGATGCGAGTGTACTTCATATCCACATGTCTTCCATGCCATGCCCAGGTCCATCTGTGTACCCTGCACAGTGAAGGTCGCCACATTCTCGATACGAGCGAGCTCCAGGAGTTCCTCGAGACGGCCCACTCGGCGTAGAGACTCGGCGTTGAAGCTCCAGATCCGCACAGTGCGGTCCTTGAAGTGGGTGGCTCTGTGCCGCTCCGCTGGTGTATGTACTGTTACTTCAGGTTGTGTGTGTGGCTGGGTCAACTCGTCGATGGTCTCTTTGGGGAGCAGTTGCGCTGCAGTGGTCCGAGTGTAGTGTCGTCCTCGATGCCAAGCTGCCCCCGCCGCCAACGCGAGCCTCACCGCGCGCCTCAGGGCACGCTTGCCACGCATTGCCCGTGCGCCCTTCTTCCAGGAGTCCTGGTGCAAACGGCGCCAGTGATGCCGTCCTCGCGGGTCGGGCTGCCCGCGAACGCTCACCTCGCAGCAAGCCCGAGGTCAGGCGCCCCGCCAGCAGTCAGCGGCGTCCGCTGCCATGGCGCGGCTGACGGGGTGACGATGTGCTGGCCAGGACTTGCGACCTGGCACTGCCGTTCGCTGCGACGGTGGACGTCTTGAGCCGTCGAGGCTTCCGTCGCTGGGTATGCGTGCATACGCCGTGCAATATTGACCCTGCCAAGGTTAATACTTCTTGGTTTTGATCCAGGCTATTGCCGCACATTTGATGTGGGAATTATCTGAGTGGCATGTCTAGTAGATGCTGAGTAAGTTTCACGATAGTGCCCCTGGGCCCAACACTGTTTTCTGTCTTCCAGGGGTCATGTTACAAGCGTTGCCGTCTTGTCTTGAGGGGTGGGGCAGCTTCGGTTGATTTCAGTGAGGCAGCGGGCTTTCGAGGCATGCGGAGGCCACGCGATCCATCTTGCCCTCGAGCACCAGCAACACTGCTTCATGCGTTATCTTGAAGGCGGGGCTGGCCGAGCAGACCGCCATCTCGATGCTGCACGCGCGGCGAGGCTTTGCTCGAGAGTGGGACTTGGCTGAATCCATCTCGCAGGTCGGAGATCACCAGGCTATCAATCGCTACCTGCACGCCTCTAACACAAAGCAGGGGTCGGCCGAAATGGTGTTTCGGCGATTTCGTGGGCCGTTTTCGTTTCGATTTCCGTTCCGATCTCGTTCGGCATCAAAGGTGGGTTGGGGACGAAACGAGGGAAAACGAGCACCACGCGAAAACGAAAGACACTGTTTGGGTCGATCCCTGGCCTGCGCGCCTCTAACACAAGGGGTGCCGCTTGCTTGTGCTTTGTTTGACGTGCGCGCCCGGGGACGACGACGACTTGCCATTAGGGTAAGGATCGACTAGACGTAAGAGTGACCCTTCGCCGGAGTGACCTTAGGTGCGCGCTCACTGGGGTCTCCGATCGCCGCGCTCGTTGCGACATCAGCGCTTTGCGCCCTTGTGTTTGGCATCCCCGCGCCCCCCCAAAAAGCCGCGCACCAAAGGTCACTCTTACCCAGGGTCACTCTTGCGTGTAGCCGAAAGGAGCCCCGGTCGAGACGGGCCCTGGCCCCTGGGGCTTTGGGACCGGCCTCTTCTCCCGAGCACGGGGCCTCCGGGGAGGGCTCCAGGAGCCCGGGCACGCAGAAGCACTCCCAGGCCCCCCCTTCTTCGGGGGCGGAAGAGAGGGGGGTGATGACTAGGGGGCGGTGGATATCATGGCGTGGGCCATGATATTTCCCCAGATTTCATGGCGCCCATTCTTATTTCATTACGTCCCTGGTCCCCCCAACTGGTCCGCGCACATGCCGACGGTCATGATTTGCACCCCCCCTCTTGGACACCCACCTCTTGGCCGCTCCCGACTTTTCCGCCCCGCAGCTCCACGCCAGGGTATTCGTGCTGTTGGCCTCGGTGGGCCTGCCTGCTAGGCTTTCAGCACGCCTTGGGGGAGTACTTACTGCTGTCGTCGCCGTCGTCGTCGTCGGTCGTCGCTGTCGACGTCGGCGTCGGTGTCGGCGTCGGCGTCGTCGTCGTCGGCGGCGGCGGCGTCGTCGTCGGCGTCGGCGTCGGCGTCGTCGCTGCCGTTGTCGTCGTCGTCGTCGGCGTCGGCGTCGGCGTCGTCGGCGTCGTCGTCCCGTGCATAGCGGGATCAAACAGGGGCGTCCGATGAATGCTTCATCTTCGCTCTAGCCATATACCCTTCTAGTAACCTTTGTAAATCTTCACCCCGAGGCCAGTTTTTCGGGCGGGATGGGCAGGGCGGGCGTTCCTTTTCAAATTGTGACTGTCGCCTTAGCGCCGCGCATATTCGTTTTTAACATGTGCCAGGGCTTCACGGATTCCCATGACCAACGTGCCAGAAATTGTGTTTTTGAAGGATTCAAGATGATGAGGGTGCAACAGTTACGTCGATTCACGGTGTTGAAGTTCCAGGAACGGCTTTCTGGCGCGATTCAGGATCTTCAAGACGAAGCAAGCAGGTTGATCCGTGGCATTGGAATCCCGAGAATAATGTTTTGGCATGCTTCATGTTCTTCAAACGGGTGTCTGCCAACGAGGCAGCTCCCTCAGTGGAAATGAGTCGTTGTTGGGGCCTGTGAAGAGGGAGCTTGGTGGGAAGGTTTAGTCGATCATCATTGATGACTATTGGGTTTACACTGGTCCTCGTCCTCCTCCCCCTCCTCCTCCTCGTCCTCCTCCGCCTCCTCCTCCTCGTCTTCCTCCTCCTCCTCCTTCCCCTCGTCGTCGTCTCGGCGGAGATTACTTCCCTGCATTGTTGGGTGGGCTGGATAATGTTGGGGTGTCGTTTCCCCCAGGGACTAATCCCTTGGGCTACCCTGCACGACAGAGGAATGTTGAGCACGTTTGTCAGAGGAATGCAATGCAGGTCGACACGTTCTTCGCCGAAGGCGTGTCTCACAATCTCCCCTTGCATCTTGTCGTCGTCGTCGCTGTGCGGCGGGTGCCGCGGAGAAATCGTCATGTTCCAACACTGGTGGGCCCAGTCCGTCAATAAGGGCGTCGAACAGATATTTATATATATATAGATATTATTTCCACCTTTTTTTTTGGGGGGGGGGGGGTAAACACTGATCGCAGTCAGGCGGGCGCGTTGCGTTCGATCAAGGCCTGCCCATCTGATCTCGGCATTCGCCGACGACTTGGGCTTCTCTTGTGCGCAGTTTCCCTCCTTAGTGGTAGTGATGCTGCGTTCGCTCAAGGACATCGCTGTAGCCGCGTGGCCAGTCACAAACGCGAAGCACGCAATTATGCACGACCGAAGCCGTCACAGGGAGACCGATCCGACACCCAAAAAGAGCACCGAAAGGTGCTGGCGCTCGACATCGGCAGGTTTGAAAGAGCGTGTTCTACCGCTGCTGGCGGAAAACCGGGGGGGGGGGTCACTACCGGTTCGAACCCCTCCCCCCCCCATCTCCGGAAAACCAGGGGGGGTCACTACCCGTTCGAACCCCCCCCCCCCCAGCGCATCAGGTCGGAAAACGGGGGGGGGTCACTACCATGGTTCACCCCCCCCCCCCCCCCCTCGAAAACCGACCAGTGGTGGGGACGGTGGTGGTGGGGACAGTGGTGAGGGGACCCGGGACAGTGGTGGGGACAGTGGGACAGTGGTGGGGACGGTAGTGGTGGGGACAGTGGTGAGGACAATGGTGGGAACAGTGGGGACAGTGGACAGTGGTGGGGACGGTGGTGGTGGGGACAGTGGTGTGGGGACAGTGGGAATGAGGTGGAAACAGTGGGGCAGTGGAGTGCACAGTGGTGGTAGGGACAGTGGTGAAGGCGGTGGCGAGGACGGCGGTGGGACAATGGGACAGAGGTACAGTGGGGACAGCGGTGGGGACAGCGGGGACAGTGGTGGGAACAGTGGGACAGCTCAACGGGACAGCGGAGGAGTCAGTGGGACAGTTGGGACAGTGGGGATAGTCGGGCAGTGGTTGGGGACGTGGAGAAAGTGGGGAGAGTGGAACCACGGTGGGAACAGTGGTGGGGACAGTGGGGACAGTGCGACAGTGGTGGGAGCACTGGTGGGGACAGTAGGGACGGTGGTGGAACCAGCGGGGACAGTGGTGGTGAGGACAGTGGTGCTGGGAACAACATTGGGGGATGTGATGCGGACGGTGGTAGGGACCGGGAGTCGTTTGCTGGCGGTGAGTGGGGTGGGTGGGGAGGGGTTCGAACCGGTAGTGACCCCCCCTCTGGTTTTCCGAGGGGGGGGGGGGTTCGAACCGGTAGTGACCCCCCCCTGGTTTTCGAGGGGGGGGGGGAGGGGTTAGGGAGGGGGGGGTTTTGCCAGGGGAAGTGGGAGGGGGGGGGGTCCAGCAGGGGGGAGGGATTTTCGGAGGGGGGGGGGACCCCCGGGTTCCGGAGGAAGAGGTGGGCAATTTTCCACAGTAAAGCGGCGGTGGATCACGCTCTCTCGCAGGTTTCGATGTCCAGTCATGGGCGCTATTACGCGGTTTTCCTGTGGACAGGAGCTTCGGCATGTCATGGGACGGTCCGCTTTCAAACGGTGCTAGAGCGATGACGCCATTTTGACGGGTTGTGCCAAGATCTCCAGTAAACATTTGTTGCCCTTAGCAGTGTGCCCATGTCGACGCTGTTCTATATTGTCCCGGCTATTCAAACAGGGCCCAGACCCAGAATGTCACCCGAGCTTCCCGAAACGGATTGCCCACCAACGCCCATGGTGATGTGAAAGTTGTGAGTTGCCTGGTGGAGTTGGGTGGCCTCGAAGCAGAAGTCCAGGTCGCTATGTTTCGGGTTTTTGCAAGGAGTGGGGCTCTTAAGATGTTCGAAGAATGCTTGGAGGACCTCCAGCAGGAGGACGATATTCGTTCCCGCTGATCTGTCCTCTGGTCTTTTGGGGAACAGCTTCACCGTGAATGTCATGCACAAGATCAGGACGTTGGCAATTCCAATATGACGAGGGTCCAGGATTCGGCCCAGAAAATTATCAAGAGGACATATTCGAACGCCCTGGAGGACACGTCTACGGGTGGACCTCTTCGGAAGATCCTGATGTGCCGATTTCGAATTTGTTATTCTGCCTCCTCGGTGAAACAAGCCTGGAATGCTAAGTTTGACTTTAACGAGTCGGCCCGTTCGGCCCCTAGTCTTCTTCTGGTGGGTAGACATAAGAAAGATTGTCGCCAACCTTTCCAGCACTTCCTGAAGGTTCTGATTAGGGACCCGCAGGTGTCGTTTGGGATGCCGACTTCATTATCTCAGCTGCCCTCGAGCTCTTCTCCATATGTTCCGCCCTACCGCGGCCGACCCTAAAGCATTCCAGAATGATCCTCTGGACGGAGTTCTGCTCCATCAGTCCCCCTCCGATCACATTGAGCATGGTTGCACTTGCTTTGCTGCACTCCTGCCTGCAGGACTGCAGCAAGCTCGCTGCCTCGCACAGCGGGATGGGGATGCGCGTCTACGTGCCGTCGCGCCGAGGTGAAAGGAGCACGCCGATGGGATGTGTGTTCCTCCTCCTCCGCCTCCTGTGTGTGCGCGCCTGACTTGGCCCCGTAGTGCCCCTCGGCTACCCCGAAACGCGTGAAGGGTATGCCAAGATGGGGCGGGGGTGCCGCGCGAGCCCTGCCACTGGGACCTTAGGTGGGACTCCCTACCAGACCACGAAATGGGTGTTTGTGTGTGTATGTGTGTATGTGTGTATGTGTGTATGTGTGTGTATGTGTGTGTGTGTGTGTGTGTGTGTGTGTGTGTGTGTGTGTGGGGCCTGGCTGCCGCGAGCGCTGTGCTGACTGTTGCACTTTCTCCGCCTCGCCGCTGGGCGCGAGGCCGCTACCGCCGAACACATGAATGTGTGCGTGTGTGTATGTGTGTGTATGTGTGTGTGTTCGTTGTTGCATGTGTGTGCGTGTGCGTGTGCGTGTTCGTGTGTGTGTGTGTGTGTGTGTGTGTGTGTGTGTGTGTGTGTGTGTGTGTGTGTGTGTGTGTGTGTGGGGGGGGTGTTTTGTGTCTGTGTGTGTTGTGTGTGTGTGTATGTATGTGGTGTGTGTCGTGTGTGCGTGTGTGTGTGCGTCTGTGTGTGTGTCTGTGTGTGTGCGTGTGTGTGTGTGTGTGTGCGTCTGTGTGTGTCTGTGTGTGTGTGTGTCTGTTTGTGTTTGTGTGTGTGTGTGAGTGTCTGTGTGTCTGTGTGTGTCGTCGTATCCTCCCGACGGGACATCCAGGATGCGGAGAACGTGAGATGCGGCTACGTGAAGACTGTGCTGGCCAACGTCACTTCGGTCAAGGTCTGGGTCCGGCGGCACCGTCGGCGGGGCTCTTCGAGGATGCCTCACAAGGAGAAGTAGGGGAAGGAATATGAGCAAGGGATGAGGGGAAGGGAGGTGCGGAGGACATGATGAGGAGAAATATGATGCGGATGTGAAGCAGGAGGAGCAGGACGATATGAGGAGAAGGGGCGAATCTGATGGTGGTGGTGGTGGTGGTGGTGGTGATGGTAATTGTTATGGTGAACGGTGAATGGTGGTTGGTGATGGTGATGGTGATGGTGATGGTGTTGGTGTTGGTGATGGTGATGTTTTTGTTTGTATTTCGGAGCCATGGTGCCTTCGGAAGAGTCTTGCGTTCTCTTTCGCGTGTCTTGCCAACGCGTTCGCATTCCGCATCCATCTTGACCCACCTGCTGCCGCAACGAGTTCGGAGAAC